>JAJIBD010003351.1:0-216471 GCA_021461705.1 Cryptotis parvus | reverse complement strand
CAAGATTGTCATTCATTAGCTCACCTCTACAGAGAGTAGGGAAATTAAATAAATTAAAGTCCTCTGTACAAAGAGCTGTGTTCCCAGATGTTTCCATAACCTGCAAAACCTCATGTTTTACAACTGGTCACTTGGGTGAGGGAACTATGAGGGGAGAGGAAATGTTGTACCTGTGATTTGAAGGAGGAAGGGAAATGAGCAAGGTCACAAACTAAACTTTGGTAACAAAAGCAAAGCAAGGCAGTATTGCTAAATGGCCGGGGCGTAGTAAACACCACAGGAGCAGCATGGCGGGTGTGTCGTATAAGTGCAGACCCCATTGCAACACCACATGGCGGGGGTGGTTAGGACTTCCTGGCAACTTCCTCCTTTAGTAAGCTGTTGTCACAATCAATTTGGAATGGTGTTCAATGGACCTTGAACTTCATATAGAAGTGGAACTCCCTTGCCTTTTAATAAAGGCATTACACAATTAAAATAAAATACACTATCCCCCTTTGTTTCTGCATTTTGAGTGATTTTATCAAAAGATATAATTGTGTGACAGTGTAAAAATGAATTAAAATTCACATAGCCTTTGTCTCTGCTGTTCTACATTAAGTCTAATCCATCGCTTGTCACATGAAGGTGTGTAAAATCTGTTTGTAGGAGCAAGCGTTTGGAAACTACCGCTATTTCCACCAGTGGGTTATCGGGGACATTTTGGAACTACCATTCTGTGAAATACGTGTAGCTGTTGAAATGCAAGCAGCAAATCTGATTGTCTCCATCATGTCTTCAGTTCCACTGTGGAAGAGAGAAATGTGTGCATATGTCAGAATGCAGGAGAAGGGACATACACAGATACTTGTTTATGCACAGAATATCACTGGAAAGAGACTTTTCCATTGTGTATACAATAGTGCCATACACAATGGAAAGAATGGTAGATTAGATTTTAAAGACTAAATAGAAATTAATTTTCTACTTCATTTGTTTTAGGCTAAAATTTTTTGTCTTTTTGGGTCACACGTGGCAATGCTCAGGGATTACTCTTGGCTCTGCACTCAGAAATTACTCCTGGTGGTGGTTTGGGGACCATATGGAATGCAAGGGAGGATCGAACCAGGGGTCGGCTGCATGCAAGCACACCTATCATTGTGCCGGCACCCTAGACTAAAATTTTTATTGGCCAGGAACATAGTTTCTGAAAAAGACCTAAAGACATTTCATTATTCCCAATTCATTAGGATTTTTCTCATGCAAATTTCAGTGTCCCATGAAATACTGAACTATATAGTCTGGTTTCTGAATTAAGAATGGTTTAAAACCCAACAGGGGGAAAAAAAAGAAAAGATTAAAACAATCAATCAAAACATCAGAATGGGCAGGGAGAGTATAGAGAGAATATAGAGGTTAAGGCACTCTCCTTGCTTTGGCTGACCCAGTTTGATCCCTGGCCCTGCATATGATGTAACCACCGGCCAGGAGGATCCCTGAGCACAAAGCCTGGTATAAGCCCTGAGCACTGCTGAGTACAGCCTAAGCAAACAACCCCTCCCCCAAAGCCCAGCAGAAGAAGGCATCATTCAGTTAAGTGTCTATAGGAGGAAAGTCATCCTTACTTAATGAATAATCAAGATCATTGATTTGGAATACTGTTTTAGTGCTGACAGTTTGCAATCTTTGAAAACTATATAGCTGATCTAGTGCCTCACCCAGGGATTCATGGCAAAGACCCTTTCCTGTGGGTGAGTCCTCTGACTTTCTAGCCTGCAAAGCTTTTATTTCAAGCAGTCTAATGGCTCTCTTATATTTTCTAATTCCATAGCTCTTAGGGAGTCATCGTTATGCTTTTTCTCTTTGCCTGTGGATGTCTGAAGAATGTTTGGGAGGATAAACACTCACTGATTTATTTGCATTAAATAATTCCCTGCTCACTCTGAGAGTGGAAAAAATTCCAGGACCTTCAGAAATCAATCCTATGATAGACTCCTGCCAACTTCCTTCTGAAGTTAACCCCGGGAAGGGAGTGGGGTGTGCAGGGAAGATAAATGTCAACCCCTCATTCTTCTGTGAGTCCTGCTGCTGAAATCAGTATGTGGTGTGGTGTTGCAGGACACCTAAAAGCCTAGGCCTCTGCATCTGCCCTGGATTGCCTCCTGCCAGTCACGTTATAGATAGGGGGATAGTCTGAATGTGGCAGTCTTATCTGACCATGTATTCTGTACTGGCTGGTATAAATATTCTCTCATGCTACCACAAGCATCGTGGGACTAGCTAGATCTTACCAGCATATTTGCCTGGCCACGTTGGATCTCTAAGCAATTAGACCAGAGAGAAATGCTGTTTGCCTCCAAGCAAGCAAGCATTGGCTCCCTGATAACTCAAAGGCAACTAAAATACAAAACTACCGTGGAAGTAGACGAGACTCTTGTGAAGGCTTGGAGAAATATTTAACTGGCATTAGTATTAGTCTTTGGTACAGAGACATGCCATCTCAGAAACCCCCTTCTCTACCCTATAAAGGTAATTCCAGGCAGATCTTGGCTCAAGACATTAGGTGAGGTGCTGGGAGAAATTACCTGAGGGCATTTGATCCTTCCTGCCACGGGAAGTTACATTTAGCTTATAGCTTCTCCCAGCTCTGCTAGGGAGGCTTTTAATTAGCTCTGTCCTTGTAAACAGCCCGATGGCCTCCTGAAGTTGCTACATTTCTATAGAGCTATTTTCTTGTTTTCATCTCTAGATAGCCCAGCCCAGAATGGGCTGGGCTGGGGAGTTTGGGCAGATTTCTAACTGTAAAATAAGCTGCAAGAAGAAGCTCTCTCTTTTTCCCCCTTTTTGCCATTTCGGCTTCCCTTGGTGTTTTGCTTTTCCATCCTCTCTATTCTCTGTTGGGCCTCAACACGTGGTGGCAGCCATCTTGGCCTACACCTGGCTGGGGCTTAGCTGGGAACCCAGAGTCCGGAGGTTTTCCCTGCTCTTGGATTGCATATTGGAACCTGTGATAGTAAAGCCCTTTTTTAAAACTGCATCGGTTCCTGAGTCTTCATCCATTCCCCACCAGCTCGGAGGTGAAGGGAACTAGCTTCCCAGCACTGTTGGGTACTCGCGGCAGCGCCCCGACAGTGTGGGGTGGAAGGTATGTGAAGTGTAACCTTCATTTAACTTTCTCCTGTACTATCCTTTGCTAGTGTTAGGGATTACTGTTAGCCAGTTCTTCATCTGTTTTATTTCTCTTAAGTCTTTTCTTTCTTTCAAATAGAAGGTATACTCTTTAAGTGTTGGTCTTGTGTCATGGTTCAGTCATTTATTGACTTATGGAAAAAATATTGGATGTAAAGCTACCAAAAATGTTTGCTTTGCTAAGCCCAATGCAAAGATGAGTAAGATATCTTACTTGTTTTCAAGGTGCTCACAATCTACCAGTCTCTTTGCAGTCTGACAGTCTTATACAGATCGTATTGGCTATTTGCTCACATGGAGCTCAAGAGAAGCAGGATTCTCATCAGTTGATTGAGAAATTACTTTAGACCCAGAATTGTGCCTTGATGCTGGAGGCACAGTAACATTTTGCTGAGAAGCAGTGAGTAAATCACCAATTTCGGAGACCTCTTTTTTCTTTTCTTTTTTTTTTTTTTTTTTTTGCCTTTTTGGGTCACACCTGGCAATGCTCAGGGGTTTCTCCTGGCTCTGCACTCAGGAATTACTCCTGGCGGTGCTCGGGGACCATATGGGATGCCGGGATCGAACCGAGGCCGGCTGCGTGCAAAGGCAAATGCCCTACCCACTGGGCTATCGCTCCGGCCCCTGGAGACCTCTTTAATAGTAGTATTTATTTAGAAATTCAATTTTTCTTATACAAGGTGTTTTTAGGCATGTGACTGGCTCTAATATGAATACAAACATTGACTCAACCATGCACTGGCTATGTAAGTCCTGTATAAGTCAGTTCAGCTTTGACAAACAGCTACCTACTAACAGTCATAGGAGTTGGATGGCAGTCGGGAGAAGCCCTTCCAGAGCTCCCACTCCTAGCCATGAAGCTCCACAGGCTTCATTTCCATCCAGTGAGCAGCCACTCAGGGAATATGATGAGACTGATGTGGAGAAATGAGCATCTCTGTACCAGCTTGGTGGCTCGTATCTATGAAAGCATGCATGTATTGGAAATATGAAATTAAAGTATTTACCAAACACTTTTCTAGTTGCTAGGGACCTAAAGAGGAGTAAAAAACTGTGGTCTGTGCCCTCAAAGAGACAAATGACATATAAGCACATCCGAGGGAAATAATATACGCTGAATTTCTAACCGTGACAGTAAAAGAGTTTTAGAACTTGGTTTCATCTATCATCAACGGCTTATCCAGTTTCCTAAAAATGGGGTGCCTGTGTGATTGTGGTGTGTGGAATGACATGGGTGTTGGACAATATTTTTAAATATTCACTGGGCATTTACTTTAACATACATTAGAAAAACCTACAGCATATCAAACTCTTGAATATATGGATATTATGACTTACTGTAGAGTTTCACATGATATTGAGGTAATCTAAAGATTATCTAAAGGAAAACATCCAGTTGTTTCAGACCTCAGGGTTTTTTTTTTTTGGCTCTTGAGAAACAGAAGTTGACAGAAGGTCAGAGCTGTTTTTCCTTCTCCCCCAAGTCTTTTGATTGTGTAGATATACCACAGTTTCTTTATCCAGTCATCAGTTCTGGGCATACTGGTTGTTTCCAGGTTCTGGCTATTGTGAATAGTGCTGCTATGAAAATAAAAGCGCAGATTGTGTTTCCGCTGTGTGTTTTTGGCTTCCCAGGGCATATTCCCAGGAGTGGTATGGCTGGGTCAAAAGGGAGCTCAATTTCTAGTCTTTGGAGGAATGTCCATATTGTTTTCCAGAAAGGTTGTACAAGTCGACATTCCCACCAACAATGTATGAGAGTCCCATCCACGCCAGCACTTTGTTGCTTTTACCCATCCCCCAAGTCTTTTTAGAGATGGACACTCCTGTCCACTGCTATGGAAGGATGGGGGTAGGCACTTGCACCAGGCACAAGGGGAGGCAGCACAGGGCAGTGCCACGCTGGTGTTCAAAGGGAGACTGATCAGGGATTTTAAGTTCTCATGGGCAAGTGGCATTCAAAAGTGACTGTCCTCTGCCAGGAAATGCTGCTCTTGGTTCCGGGAACTGCGTAGGGATTGGCTGACCTCGCGCACCTGATTGTAGTCTGCAGAAGCAAACGGCTAGTGGAGATAGCAAAAACCATATAGCCCCAGCAAAACGGCAAGTTTGTCGTACCAGCAACTGGCACAGCCATCAGGGAGGCATGACAGGTGGACTGCAAAATAGACAGCAAGCGCCAGGACTTAGACGTTCCCTCTGCCTGGCTCGGCTGTGCGTGTGGGTAGCGTGCGATTTTTGTCCTCAAAAGCTTCATTAGTTTGCCCCTGAAGAATCTGGACACTGGGTGGGGTATTGCCTGAGGCCAGTCCTCTGAGGAATTTACTGGTTTCTTGATTAAGATCAGAGACTAAGGTCAGCCCTCTTTTTTATCCACAGTCAAAATCAAGTGTAAGGATTTGGTTCAGAAGCACAGTAATTTTTTTCTAGTATTATTTGAATTATCCTTGGGATCTGCAGATGAAGTGTGGCTACTGGGATGCAGAGAAGAGAGTTGTCCAAGGTTAAGAAGACAGTAGAGGACAGTAGAGGATCAGAACACGGTCACCCTGACTAATCCTCTGTGGCATGCGTGCATGTGTGGGGCAGAAACAAGCACGCGCAGGTATATGCGCACACACACTGCACACACACGCACGCACACACACCCCTTCACCCTCACTCAGGTTCTACTTCCTAGTTTTTAGATGAGGAAACTGCAACCCTGAGAAACAGGCGCCTTTGAAATGCAGTGATGCACAGAAGTCTCGGGCTACAGGGTAGGAAGGATACAGCTGGCCTCGTGAAGCATCCAAGTTCATATTTATAGAGGGCTTATCTCTCTGCTAGCCATGAGACACATGTTTCATGCATGCCAGTTTATGGTCATCTCTAAACCACCATGCTTAGCTATCTCTCTTCTATCCCTTTTTTCATCAGAGGAAACAAAGGAACAGAGATCCAACAACTTATCTATGACTATAACTTGCACAGTTTTGAAACTAGAGAGTCCAGTGCTAGAATATGTTCCTTTGACTGACACACAGTTCACCAGTAGTAAACAAGAAGTGACAAAGAAAAAAAAGAAGTGACAAAGGCCCCTGTACACTGCACGGAGCACCCCGTTTCTTTGAAACATGCTACTTAAATATATAGAAACTTCTGAGAAGAATCTGTGATGGTCCAAAGTTGCCCTTTTAAAAGAGCAGGTTTATTAGATGTATCACTGTATCACTGTCTTCCGTTCATCGTCGATTTGCTCGAGCGGGCACCAGTAACATCTCCATATGACCTGTCTCATACAAGGAGAACCCAAGGGCACCTGTTTGCTCCAGGAACATAAAGAGCCTCAAACCATTCCATCAGGTCATGGGAATGAGGTCTATAACTGTTACTGGTATTTGGCATATCAAATACGACACGGGTAGCTTGCCAGGCTCTGCCGCGCGGGTAGCATACTCTTGTAGCCATCTCAAAATCCAGTGTTTATTGATGAACTGCTCGGCCGCTATGCGCTGGCGAGCCCAGCTGTGATAGGCTGGTCTGCTGGGTGGAGTTCTGACAAGGGGGAAGTCCAGATGTGGAAAATGGAGGTCCTCATGGAGTGAGGGGTCATCTGGCTTGTTGTGAGGCTCTGCTGGGGTGGCGGGCCAGGGCTAGAACCTGCTATCCCCTCCCGGGCACCTCATGAGTGGCTGGGCACAGTGAGAGCCAGTAGCAGCTCTGCCCCATGTCTGTCTCTGGATCAGCATACCTGGGCCGGATTAAAAAAAGACTGCAGCAGGGGTGGATCTCGATGAGCCAGGCTGTGATAGCAAGCAACTATAAATAGTTCCACTCCCTGTTACACCATAGGCTGGAGAGATACAGGCAGGGTTAAGTAAGGGGGTATGCTGCTGATTCCAGTTCAACCCCCAGAAACTACATTTGATCCCCAGAGCACTGTTAGAAGTCATTCCTGAGCACAGATCCAGGTGGAAACTCTGAGCACCATCGAAATAGTCAGACCTCAAACAACGGGAGAGAGGGAAAGACTTGGGGGTTGAGTGGAAGGAGGGAGAATAGGGACATTATGGAGGAAAGTGATCTGGAAGACTGACCGAGTGTACCACAGGGGGCCACTAGGGTGTTGTGAAAGCCCTATCTGGTGCCCAATGCTTGGCACACAGCCTGGCACTGAGCAGGTGCTCTCAGCTTTGTGGAGGAAATGGGAGGTTGTTTGGGGAAGTGAAGCCGAGAGCAGAGGCAGGCGTGTCCAGCTGGCGTAGGTGAGAGGCCACCAGACACATGACCTACTGCAAAAGTTTCCTCCAGGGAGGTTCCAGCACCACATTCGATGTCTGATCATCAGACTAAACGGCCATGCAAAGTGCTCCTGCCAGAAGTAGGACATTGTGGGGAGACCTGCTTTATTTTCATCAGAAATAATGAATTGAAGTAAATGGACTGATAACATTCTCAAGGTTTCTGGCATACATTATTATAAACCAGAGTGTACTTATATTGCATGGGGGTCGCACTAAAAGTCTAATTCCATCCAGTACCATAAATTGACTCCTTTCACCCCACTTTTGCCCTTCCCATCTGCCACCTACCTGAGCCCTAATTTAACTTTCCAAAGAGATGCTGTCTCCGGATAAACAGTCCCCCTTCTTCCTCCTAACGGAGTGCTTCAGGGTAGGCCAAGGCTAACCAGGGACCACAGCCAGCCTCCTTGACGCTGGTTCCAGGGGGCCAGCCCACAGCACCATACTTCTCACTCACTAGGCGCTGACAGTTGAGCCATTCCACGCACCTTCCGGGCAAAGAACAACAGGAAGTCAGGGCTGAGTTCAGTCTCCTAAAGCTGCAGGCGAGGGAAACCTGGCGGGCCTGTTCTTGCATTACAGAAGCTGTACGCTAGCGAGGCCCCTGCTGATGTCCAAGCTGTGCCTCTCAGAATCACACGAGGCCTATGCAGAAGAACTTAGTTCCCCGTACACAGGAACCCCAACATTTCCCACATACCGGAACATCCCCCTGGCGTACACTGGGAAAACTGCTAGCTCTGTTCCTCTGCACCAGGTGTTCCAAGCTGCCCTTTGGCTCTGCAGGGGGAAGAGGCTGCACACAGCGGGGCCACAGCTTCTGTTGCTCTTGGCGCTGGGAACTGAACACTCAGTGCCCCGTGTCCCGCTAGCCTTGGGCAGCTCAGGCCTCTGATAAAATGTACTTTTTGTGTGTGTTTTTCCTGGCAGCCTCATTTTGGGTTATAAATGGGCTCATGATTTCCATCCCATAGATCCATTCTTGCCTCTCATGTTCCCCAAAGAACCCAAAGGTTGGTTAAAAAATAAAACAACAACCAACAAACCTTGATGACACCAGCATGCTTTGACCTTGAGCTGAGGCTGAATTTCCACACTGCTCAGGCCTCTGACCACGCTGGCGCTCAAGCGAGAGAGCTGGGCTGGAAAGGTCCCCAAGGCGGGGAGATCATTCTAGTTACATTACACTAAAGCACTTGGCGCTGCCCCGCAACCTTCCCAGAGGACGATTGGGCAATCGGCAGAGGTTATAGAGTTGGCAAGCCCTGCCCTCCCCCTCCCCAGGTCATTTTCCCTGCAGGACAGCTTGGAGGAAAATTTTGTTAAGTATCAAGTTGCTGACCCAAAGCAGTATAAATAGCGAGAGAGCATATGACAGGCCGAGAATTGAATGCGGTTAAACCGGGCTGAATGCGAGTAATGTGTTTACTGTCATCAGCACCTGCACTGAGAGATGTTTGCGCAGCAGCCCTCCAGGAAAGGTTCAGCACCACAGCCACGGTGCTATTGCGGCTGGGTCTGGAAGACAAAGCAATTTTGTCCCCAATTTGGGAGAAGTAGCAGATCCCACAGTCACTCCTGGGAAGGATTTAAAGAGAGTTGGCCTGGCTTCATGGTTCAGAAGTCAGACACTGACTGTGATGAATAGCCTAAGTTCATCCAGGAAAGAAAAAGGAGGGAGAATCCACAGGTTATTAGGGATAAGAATTTGGTCACTGTTGGCATACGTTTTCTCCGAATAAGAATTTGTGGGGGCCGCGACAGCGGAAGGTGTTTGCCCTGCACACAACCCGGTTTGATCCCTGGCACCCAATATGGTCCCCTGAGCACTGCCAAGAGTAATTCCTAAGCACTAAGCAAAGATCAGTAGTAACCCCTGAGCATCGCCGGGTGTAACCCCCCCCCCCCAAAAAAAAAAAAGCAAGAAATAAAAATAAAAGTCTTATCCCTTTAAAAAAAAGAATTTGTGGGAGTGTGGGGGAAGGTTTGGAGCCACAACTATCAGTGCTCCAGAGTAGCTCCTGGGTCTGTGGTCAAGGGACCATGTGCAGTGTGAGGGATCAACCCAGGGATGATAGCATGCTAGGCTGTACTATTGCTCCAACCCCCCAAACCAGAGTTTTCCAAAGGAGACACGAAGAGAGTTTTAATTTGGGTTAATTTGTATTGTCAGAGAATGTTCTCACAGAGAATACAGGATTTTAAATTTTTGGGGTGCTTTGTTTTTGTTTTTGGGGGCCACACTCAGCTGTGCTCAGGGCTTGCTCCTGGGATGTCAGGGATTGAACAGGGGTCGACCACAAGCAAGGTAAGCACCCTACACACTGTACTATCTCTCTACCCTGTGGGCAATAGTTTTGAACCACACTTAGAAGTTCTAGGGGTTGGGGTTTTGTTCCTTGTGGAATTTGGGGGTGTTGTGGCATGCAGTGTTGGTGATGGAACTCGGTTTGGCTGCAAGCAAGATAAGCTCCTTACCTGCAGTACAAACTTTTGGACCTTAAGGTAGGGATTTTGCTGAGTGAGTTATCTAAGGCATGAACTATTCATAAAAGGGTTGGATTAGTCAGGATAGTGCTGGAGTCCACAGACAACATCTCATCACATAGCTAGGAGGCAGGAGAGTAAATTAGCACTCCAGTCTTGACAAGGAGAAAGCTGGGCTGGGGATCTTTGTTGAGTTTACACCAGTAATCACCCACAACAAGTTCTTTTGACTTCCCTTATTATCAAAAGCCGGTAACCAAAGGAATCTCAAAGAATGTTGGTTTGGGGCATTGTCATCTTCTCAGCAATTTCCTTGATTATCTAGACAGCCTCTCCAGTCTCTGTCTCCTTCATGTTCCCCATCTTTATTTTAAGATACATCACTTTGCAAAACCATGCTGTACTGAGAGGGGATTGGGTGGAGATGATGGGGTCTTGAGATACTGCTCTGTCAATCCTGTCCCCACTTCCTAGAGCTGTCCACATTCTAGAAGAAAATCTCTGTTGATTACAGGGGCAAGAGGGCGTTCTGGAAGGAGAGTTTGAGCTAGAAAAACTTTGTTGAACATTTGGACTCTGAGACAAAAAACTTTCCAAGGGTCCTATCTTTAACGGCAGCTTCCCGTACCGTGGTAAGGGCAAATTTCTGCTTTATCAGGTCTTCCTCCTCCTCTTCTTCCTCCCTCCTCCTCTTCCTCCCTCCTCCTCCTCCTCCTCCTCGTCCTTCATTCCTCCTCCTACTTCCATACCTGGTGGTGCTCAGGGATCACTCATTGCAGTGCTCATGGAGCCAGATGTGGAACCAGGAATCAAACTGGGTTCAGTTACATGCAAGGCAATTGCCTTAACTTCTATAATATGTCTGTAGCCCTATTTTTATGAGGTATTAGGCTATACTTGGTGATGCTCAGGATCATCCCTGGCTCTGTGTTCACTATTGACAATGCTCAGGGGGGACCATGTGCTCTTTGAGGGATTGAACCAGGGTCAGTTGCATTCAAGGCCAGTGCTTTAAGCTATCTCTTATACTATCTCTCTGGCCCCTCCACAATGAGTTTTGAGGAATGGCAGCATCGTGAGTGTCTGACACCTTTCAAGAAGTCAGTAAGCATCCTAAATATAGTAATTCTTGCATATTTATTAAAAAATCAGCACCTTAGGTCAGAGATGTGTTTGTGACAGAGCAGGGATGCCCAGCATGGAGAAGAGCCTCATTTCGATACCCAGCTCTGCATGACCCTGGAGCACTCCCTGTTCTGCCACAGTAGCATTGTGACCCACTCCTGCTAAAAAAAGCTCAGCATTTTACTTTGAGTCCAGAACTCAGACCAAAAGACTACAGTCTTCAGATGTCAGCGATGCAGTCCAGAAATGCTTCCCAGAAGGCGGGAGACATGAATGAGGCTTTGTCTTCCCCCTGTCTTCAGTGAGCTCAACAAAGATGCTTGGTGCCTCTCCAATGTTCATTCTCCATTTCTTCCTCAGTAAAACAAGTTCAATGTGGCAATAAGACTACGAATAAAAGACTACATTTCCTAATTTCCCTTGCTGAAGGGTAGCTAGTGACATCTAAGGAAATGCTGATAGATGAACCAGATAAAATAGAGACTGTTCGGGCGGAGCTGTAGCCCGCGGGTAGGGAGTTTGCCTTTGCACGTGGCCAGCCCATGCCGGCCAGGGTTCGATCCCCGGCATCCCATATGGTCCCCCGAGCACTGTCAGGAGTAATTCCTGAGTGCAGAGCCAGGAGCAACCCCTGAGTGTCACCGGGTTGTGACCCAAAAAAACAAAAAAAAAAATAGAGAATGTTCAACTACACTTGAATTTCAATTAAGTAGAAAATAGGGAATAATTTTTATTTTACAAGTCTTGGAAGTCTTTAAACAGTGATAATTGTTTATAAAATGATTATTTATATTTTAGGAGTAAAACAGAAAGAAATTTTGTGGTGCACACCCAGTTGGTGCTCAGGATTTGCTTCTGGTCCTATACTCAAGGGTTGCTCCTAACAGTACCCAAGAAACCGTACTGTGGTGCTGGGGATCAACCTGGGCTTAGTCCTGTGCATACAAGTGCTTTAATGCCAAACTGTATCTCTAGCCCTTAAGTTGAAGAGAGTTAATATTAGTATGTCCCACATAATGCATTCATATATTCATTCATCCATTTTTGGTTTTGAGATTGTACCCGGGTGCATAGTGCTTGGGGATTGCTTCCTGGAGATACTTGGGTGTGCTGGGGATTGAACCACTCTTTGAATCCAAAGCAGGCGCTCTAATCCTTGGAGCTCTCTATCTGCAGTTTCCAAATCTAACAACTCAGGGGTGGAGCTTATGGAAAGCAGTAGCTGCTTTTGTCCCGTTCACCTTTCTTTTCCCTCCCTGGACACGGATGGAATAGCTGGGATCTGAACACCCCTTGGATCATGAGTTAAGGATGGCAGAACTGGGTTTGTAATAACCACGTACCTTGGACTTTTAATGCAGACTAAACTGTTGATTTGCTTTTGCCCCACTGCCTCTGTTATTTGCACTCAATTGCTATTTCCAAACCACTCTTCTACTTATTCTTACAGTTGTTGTTCTAATTATTCTTCTACTTATTATTCTTTCAGTTCTATACCCAGTGTTGTTCTGGGGGGGGGGGGACATGCAGTATCAAAAGTTCAAACCCAACCTTTGACTTGAAAGGCTCCTGCATTCCCACTTGAGCCAGGGCCCTTCCAAAAAAATTATTTTTGCATCCAGTGCCCATACTTACTACTTTGCTGGTGCTGATTTTGTTGTGCCATATTTAGCATGGGGTTTGTTCCTCTACTGGGTTCTGGGACTGTGAGGTGCTAGAGTTTGAGCCTGGGGATCCTGCATGCTAAACCAGGGCTTGAGCCCTATGAGTTGTCTCCCCAGGCTCTTACTAACAGTTTTTGTCTGGTCACATCTGGCAGTGCTCATGGCGATTCCTGGCTTGTTGCTTAGGGATTGCTCCCAGTCCTGCTGAGGAGCTCATGCAGTGCTGGGGAAATGAGTTTGGGCCACCAGCCTGAAAGAGCACACACACAGCCCCTGGAGCTATCTCTCCACAGTTAGTTACATTGCTCAAGACCTCCAGGGAATGGACTGTGCTCTTTATACCCATGAAATGACTGACCTTAGCATAAAATTTTTACATGACATTATTGCCTGACCATATTGCAAACAGAATTTAGGTATTTTGAGTAATTTTTCAAGTAATTAATGATAATGATAGTAAAAAAATTTTTTTGGTGTTTTGTTTTTGTTTTCGGGTCACACTTGGTGATGCTCATGGATTATTCCTGGCTCTGCAATTAGGAATTCTGGCAGTGCTCAGGGGACCATAAGGGATACTGGAGATTGAATCTGGGTCAGCTGCATGCAAGGCAAGTGCTCTCCACCTTGTGCTATTGCCCTGGTCTCAATCATGTTTCTAAATAGAATTATTCTAGTTCTTATCTCTGCCATAAAGGATTGTCCTGAAAACTTAAATCTCATGTGTTGGCTGAGAAAATCCCAAATCGCATCACAAAACAGTAAAATTCACACTTGATTTTTGTTGTTCTGCTTTGAAATACTTTCTTTGACATTGTCTAAGTCTTCATTAATTCATCTCTGGACAACTTTCCTCATAGGCTGTAAAGATTAGCTAAGGATAGACCTGTGCACAGGTAAAGCTGGTTTGTCAAGCCCCATCAATGACTCAATGGCAACATCAAGCTTAATTACCTCAGCCTCCTAGAAAGTGGATGACTCCGTATTCACTGGGAGACATTCTGGAAACAGAGGGTGTTATGACACCGGTCTGCTATGCACTGGTCTGTTTGCATTGTCCCAGTCTAACAATTTTAGTTCTGCAGATTATGCCGAGAAATGGAAGTTCCCCAGACTGTGAAGTGACTCCCTTTAGAATGGACTGTGAACTGACTCCCTTTAAAAGTTAAGGAGTAGTAAATAATCAACCACCAAGATTTCTCAGATCGGCTTCATTTCCCTTTCTCTGAGAAAAATTTCCCCACAGAGACAAAACAACTTTGGAATGAAAGCAATATTACCACTTAGGCCTCTGTGCTTGAGACATCCAGAGAACAAGAACAGGCCTGGTCTGGCTGGCAGAGACTGCCTGGAACAGATAGATAGAATTGCCGGGTGGGTGAGGGGAGGCAAGTTAGGGTTTAACAGAAGGGAGGGAAGAAAACCCCATTTCATTGGTAAGGTTTCCGCATAGGTCTCCTCAACAGCATCCATCAGCAATTCAGAGCGAGAAGAGTCTTGCTCTCATCCTTCACTGGGGATAAAGAAAATCTAGGATCAACTCGTGGAATATGTTACGTTGTGCAGTAAAAATATGTTACTTGTATGTTTGTATCTGTACCATATCTAATATCTATCAATCGATCTGTCGCCAAAGGACAAATATAAGCCATACACAAAAGGAGAGAAACTGACTCAGAAGATCGAGTCTCAGTGTCTGGAGACAGATCATGATGTCATACTGGTGAGCTCAGAAGAGATGACAGATGAGCCTGTGTAGTCTTCTATGTTACAGATGCAAATAAAATCTGGATTGATGTGAGTTGGAGTGGAAACAAAGCAAATTTGTTTATAAGTATTACCTACAGTATTAAAGAGAAAAGAACTAATTTCTTTTGTCCATGATATGTTGATTTATCTTTAATCCAGGGTATCTGTTATCTTATTATATTAATATATATGTAAATATATGCATATATGTTAAAAAACACAACATTGTCTCACGGGAGATAAGAAAATTATTTACTTGTGATGGTACATCACAGAATATGCTACCTGCACGGCAGAGCCTGGCAAGCTACCTGTGTTGTATTTGATATATATGCCAAATACCAGTAACAATTATAGACCTCATTCCGGAATGGTTTGAGGCTCTTTATGTTCCTGGAGCAAGCAGATGCCTTGGGCTCTACAAGCATGAGACAGGACATATGGAGATGTTACTGGGGCCCGCTCGAGCAAATCGATGATGAACGGGAAGACAGTGATACAGTGATTCAGCATATATCTATAGACATATAAATATATACACACACATATATATGCATATATTCAGCATATATCTATTCAGCATATATCTATATATCTATGAATATTTACTATTGCCAGGCAAAGTGGTGCTAAGGAATTCACCCAGTCTTATAGTGTTAACAATCAAAAGGATAAATTCCTTGAGCTTCATTAATGAATAGCTCTAGGATAAATTCCTTGAGCTTCAGTAATAAAGGACAATTTCCTTGAAGTTCCATTACAAATTCCCTCCAATCTCTACTCACCACAAGAGCACCACCAGAGCCAGCAACCTTTCTTTGTTCTGATATCTTTGGTCCTCACTATTATGGTTCAGAGCCAGAGGCATACATCTGATACTTTAATGAACATATTTGTAATTTCCTCCTTTCTTTTTTACATCCAATAATAAGCCCTATAGCACAAATTAGAAGACCTTTTTATGTTATAGTTATTTTCTTTGTCATTAAATGGTAACTTTTTGGTTAACTTCTTTAATTTCTCTGGGACCAAGTTTAAATATTAAGAAAACAAAATGGCAAAAAGGAGGATTAAGTTGATTTCTTGACTCCTGGTTTAGGAGATGCAGGAAGAGTGTGCATAGAAGCAGCCAGCTACATACCACTGTATACTCTCATTTTAGTTTTATTGTATATTCAACCTCTTAAAGATTTTGCTTCCCTTATCTGCGAGACGGAGACTGATCTTTGCCACGAGAATCGATTGCTGATATGGATTAATGGCTGACATTGTGTATCCATGGGGTGGGGTGGGGGGTGGCATCAAAATCCTCTGGGGAACTCAGGGTTGTTTTTTTATTACACTAAGGTATTTTTTGACTTCAGGGATGAGGCAAAAATAGCCAAATAGGAAGAACTTGTGTTTACCTCTTCCTGGGATCCATCAAATCTGCACCTGAAACTGCATTAAATTACTCAGAAACTGACCTTCAACTCTGATGAACAAAGGTTCCACAGCAGGGACAAAAGGAGAGCGCCCAGAAGGATTGGGGATAGAGAGGCACCTCCAAGGGAAAAATCTACCATGCACTTCAAGCTGCAACTAGGAAGAGATTCCTAAGGTGTAAAGCTTTACTTTGGAGATGGAAGAGAGGAGCCCCAAGCCTGGCCTACCAGCCCTATAATCCTTTGTTTACCACACGAAAGATGAGAGACAATGGACAATCCCAAGTGGCACCCAGATATGTTCAACCTTGATGTTATAGTTGTTCCACTGTAGTGTTGTAGCCTGTAGTATCAGGCATAAACAGCTAACTCCTGGTTGATATCCTCGAGATTCAGATCCCCTGCTCAGGCTATTGCGGAGAACCAGATACAATGGAGAGATGGAGAACTGATAGTTTGCACTTGTCAGCACAATGAAAGAGAAGGAAAATTTTTTTTTTAGTGATTAAACATGTATTTATTTTAGTTCAGTTAAAACATACATTGTTTCATTGAAACTAGAGAAGGAAATTTGAATCAGAGAGCTTGAGTAGTGATCAACAAGATCAGAAAAATAAAGAATGAAATACAAATGAAGATAAAATAAGAACTATACGGAAAGCATTAAAAAAAGACAGCTGTCACATCATAGGGGAAATGAAGTAGAAAAGAGAGAAAAGAACAAGATTCTTCTTTGGATATGGAGGCTTATTTTCTAGTTTATTGAGGAATATCCATAATGCTTTCCAAAATGCTGTACTAGTCGGCTTTCCCACTAGCAACACAGAGGGGTCCCTTTTTCCTCACTGCATCCACACCAACACTGGTTGTTTTCTTTGATGTGTGCCAGTCTCTGTGGTGTGAGTTCATTGTTGTTTCGATTTGCATCTTCCTGATAATTGGTGATGCAGAGCATTTTTTTCATTTGACTTTTTGGTCATTTGTATTTCTTCTTCTTTGAGTAAGTTTCTATTCATCTCTTCTTCCTATTTTTGACAGGATTGGATTTTTTTTTGTAAAGTTCTATCAGCACTTTATGTATCTTAGATATTAATCTCTTATTGGATGAATGGTGGGCAAAACATTTCCTCCAGTCTGTGGGCTATCTTTGTATTCTGATAATCATTTCTTTTAAGGTGCAGAAGCTTCTAGATTTAATGTAATCCCATTTGTTTATCTTAGTATTGGGACTCAATGCCATAGCAGTGGCTGGGGATGAAGTTGAGATGCTGTGAAGTGGGACATGACTTGTATCCAAAACACATATCAAGAATGTCTTGGTAATACAGATTCAGATTGAGAAATAGTTTTTCAGTAACATGCCTCTTCTTGTAGCAGAGAGTTCAACCTGAAACCATGCCTATTCTTCTACGCGGTTCATGTCCAGGCATGTTTAGCAAATTAATGGGGCAGAACTGAGAGTTTCTTTGTATGCATCCATATGCATGAGTTTGGGGCTTTTTTTCCCTAAAGGAAATGAAAAGGGATTTTATGGATCAGATCCTAGAAAGGGAGATGGAAGAAACCAGATTGTAGCTCTCCATGACAAGCTCTGACCTCTGGAAAAAGGGACTCTGGAGGGAAAGTCCAGATTTGTTTTAGGAGGGATTCAATACTCCACATTATAAGCTCTTTGAAAGACCCTATTGACAAATTACAATCAAGAATGGAAGGAGCTGAATATTATTCCCATTTTTTCAAGGAAGAACAAATGCTTAAAATGTAATCAACACAGTTTGGGTGTGCCCAAGTATGCTATTTCAAAAGGCCTGATTTTCATGCATACAAAGAAACTTTGGAAGATTTTCTTTAAAGATGCTGGTATTTATTATAATTGGGAACTGGCCAGAGAAGAAATAGAACTTAGAGTCTGAACCAGCTCCAGAGATAGCACAGGGCTGATTCAATCAGTAGGTAATAGAAAGAAGACTTGGCTAGGGAGCAGGAATCAGTATAGCCTTGGAGAGCTCCTGCACAATAGTTGCTCAGGGAAAGAGTTAAGACTGTCAAGGGAGCTTGGTAAAGAAGCCACAACAGAATAGAATAAAAGTAATATTCCAGGTCAAGGGAAAATAGGATAGAAAATGGAAATCTCAGATGTAGCTCAGGAAGGCATGGGGGAGGAGTCAAAAAGAATCTAAAAGTGAAATAATTTAAGGAAACTGGGGATCAATTCATTTAGTGGAACAATGAACCTTATAACTGACTTGCCTGAGACTTCATTTTGTTCCTCTGCTGGGTGTATGTTTGGATACCAAAAGGCAATTTACTAGCAAAAAAAATGCAGCGGGCAACAAGGGCATCGAACCAAGCAGATCATCCCAGTTGAACTCTCAATCGGCTCCAGGTGTCTCTATTAAGGACATGGGACCCAAGTGGTCTATTTCTATTTCTAACAGACCTATTTCTAACACATCTTGTAAGAAAAGAATTCTATTGTTTTGTCTGAAAAGTATTTCTTCTTCTATTTGTTTAATAAAACTACATTTTTCTAATTATTACATGCTATTTTCTTGTTGTTTATTTATTTTTAATGGAACCACTGTGAGATACAGTTACAAAGTTTTTCATGATTGGGTTTCAATCAATGTTCCAACACCCATTCTTTCACCAATGTAAATTTCTCAACACCAATGTCCCCAGTTACTCTCCCTTCACCCTCTATGGCAGGCACTTCTCTCTCTCTCTCTTTCTCTCTCTCTCTTTTCCTATTGTGCATTATGGCTTGCAATATGGATACTGAAAGGTTATCATGCATATCCCTTCACCTACTTTTAGCATTCATTTCTTGTCTATAATGATCATTTCCAACTGTTATTGTCATAGGGGTCTCTTCTCTATCTAAAACATTTACTTTTTAATGGAAGCTCTGAAAGATCACTAGAGCAGTGAGCAATGACCCATACCTAATCAGAGTGCTCCTTACCTTGACTTGAGAACTGGCAGGAACCTGAAAGTGTCAGTCAGGTTCTTCCTTG
This sequence comes from Cryptotis parvus, assembly GCA_021461705.1. Taxonomy (NCBI): domain Eukaryota; kingdom Metazoa; phylum Chordata; class Mammalia; order Eulipotyphla; family Soricidae; genus Cryptotis; species Cryptotis parvus. The sequence goes on along the minus strand of JAJIBD010003351.1, from coordinate 197,554 downwards.
ACATTTCATAGCAAGATTCTCTTACTCAGTCTTGGAAGCACTAGCTCTAAGGATGAGGGAAATTGGAGCTGCCTTCTGCCATCTATCCTGGGTGGATGGTGAAAGATACCTGCCACAAGAGTGAATGAACCCAACATTAAAAAAAAACCAGAGGGGGCCAGAGGGACAGTCCAGTGGAGAGGTCATTCGCCTTGCACATGGCCAACCAGGGTTTGATCCTATCCCCAGCATCGCATATGGTTCCGCACACTTCCAGAAGTAATTCCTGATTTCAGTTCCAGGAGTAACCCCTGAGCACTGCTGGGTGTGGTCAAAAAGGCAAAAAATCATAAATTAGAAAACATGAGAGACATACACACAGACAGAGACAGAGATATTAGAAGAACTAAGACAGAGACAGAAATACCAGAAGAACTTCCAAAAAATACCAGAAGAAAGTCCAAACTTCCATGTGTCCTGAATTTAGGCATGCCTGAAGTCATCATTGCTTTTGTTACGAGTCAATATATTCATTCTAGTTAAGTCAGTTGTAGGAGGGAAAGAAATCAGTGTTCATTTACTGATTTATAGCTGTAGATATATTTGCTTTAATCAGTATTTTTCTGAAACGTAGAACCTACACAAACACTAACTCAATTATGACTCCCATTGTTCTTCATGAGCACTGAGGTAAGCATGTAGCTAAAATGCCTTAACTGATAAAATTTTACTGATGTCATTTTTGCATCCTTGTCTAGCACTGATTTTGACATGATTATTCTTTGGAACTCATTCGTCTCTCCTTGTGTATTTTCTGAGTTTATCAATACAATACTCAGCCATTTCTACTTTAAGGGTTCCTTTATTGCCAGTGAGTTTCAAGTCTACTCCTTACCTTTCAAACTCAAATCCTGACCTTTGTCCCATTACCATATTCTAGACATAATTTCTATTTGCAGGCTCAATAATCAGCTTATATTTGGGTTTGAAATGAAACTCTACATTCTCTTTTAGAGTGTAGGTGGCACTGCCATTGCGGAAATAGCTGATCCCAACATTTCTGGAAGTATTTGGGCTATTTTACTCTCCATCATCCTCAAGATACACGGGTTATGGAACACAAAATATGTTTCCCCATGATGTCTGAATTTACCTGGAGCTGTATAAAACCCATAGGTCAAACTTCAGTATGATGCCTTGAAGAGCTTGCATTTCAGTAGAGGATATATTCAAGGCAGATGGAGCTAAGTGCCACATTTGTGGCAGCAGAGAGTGAATGGAGGGATCCTGACAGATGCCATGGTTTATGCCTGCTGCTGGGGATCAAGTGAGAGTCTCCAAATTTTTTTCCACAGTTCCAGGACTGGAGAGTACAGTGGGTAAGGCATTTGCCTTGCACCTAGCCAGTCTGGGTTCGATTGTTGGCATCTCATATGGCCCCCTGAGACAGACAAAAGTGATCCCTGAGCTCAGAGCTTGGAGTATGTCCTGAAAAGTTATCGAGCATGACCCCAAAACCAAACCAAATCAAAATAAATATCGACAATTTTTGAAGGTAGAAGGGCATTGCAAGAAAGAGTAACCAAGACAGTGATTGATTGCCATGTTCTGGGAATAAAGACTTCAGTTCTCAGATCTGTAGAAGTGACTTGTAGACGTTCTGGAAAAAACATACTGGGAAGGTCGATGTGGACATGGTGTGTTGGTCACACAAGAGCTGGTGGCAGTCCCCTGATGTCTGTTTCCCCATACTTTTGGAGGGGGTGGGATTTGGGCTTATACACAGTGCTAGCTCAGGAGCTATTTTTGACTCTGTACTCAGTAGTGACCTTGGAGTTGCTTAGGAGACAGTGTGGTGGCAGGGATTCAAACCAGGGTCCCAGTGCGTGCAGCTGCCTACAAAGCAAGTCCTTACCTACCTCTCTAGCCCTATCTACAAGTGTGCTCCAGCCCTATCAATAAATGTGAAGCATTTTTTGGGTTTGTTTTTTTTACCAACATGTGGCAATACTCAGGGCTCACTCCTGGCTCTTCACTCTGGGATCCCTTCTGGTACCATTTGGGGTATTGAAGATTGAACCCGCTTGGCCTTGTGCAAGGCAGGTCCGGTTCCTTAATATTTTTAAACCTTTTTAGTTCTCAGTTTCCTCATAGAGGAAACGAAGATTAAAAGCTTGGTTTGTCTCACAGGGCTCAATAAAAGCAATTTCATGAATCCTGAAGTATAATCTAAGCCATTTTCTAGGCTAAGTGCATTTAATGCTTTCTCCCTGTGACTGAGTGCTTTTCAAGGTGTTTCCGTGACTGACTCCTATGTCCGTTCTTTCCTCCTGCCCTGCTGAATCTGTACAGCTCTGGTGGCACCTTTGGCCAAGAGAATGTGACAGAAATTATACTGGGCATAAGCAGACTTGAGGTTTCAAGAAACCTGGCATCCTGCTAGTCTCTCTTACAACCCTGCTTTTGCCATCAGAGCTAGCCTCAGGGAGCAAGCCTGAGTGGACGAGGACATTTCATGGAATAATGATGTATCTTCCTAGTGGAAATCCTCTTAGACCAGCCACTCTGCTCTTTGACTACAGATTCATGAAGGACTCCAGCCAAAATCAGAACCCCGGTGTAGGGAATCCAGATACGTCTAAGCCATAATAAATGCTGGTTGTTTCAAGCCAGTAAATTTTTGGGGAGGTTTGTTTGGTAAAAGTAGATAGCTATTATGCTACCTAGGAGAGAGGAAGGACTGTGGACTCCTTACTGTATGGAACAGTGCACCAAATACAATCTGGTGCTCAACCTTTGTATTGGGCAAACCTTTGAATGTCATTAGGATAATTATTATCATTTGAAAAGTCATGTGGTGAGTAAATGAGATTGTAGGAAAAGCAGTGAGCATTGTTTCTGGTATGGCAACTTCTCAGTAAATGTTAGTGTTTAATGGGATAGACAATGGTGGTGTTAATTGATTAACATACATATTTACTTATTTATTTAATCAATTTTACTGAATCACTGTGCAATAGTTAGAAGGCTGTTGATGATCGGGTTTTAGTTACACAATGTTCTAACACCCATCCCTCCACCAGTTCACATTTCCCACTGCCAATTTCCCCTCTTGCTTTAGCCCCATTTCCCACCCCCAGCCTGTCTCTATAGCTGGCACTTTCCTTCTTTCTCCCTCTTTCCCTCTCCCATTAGGCATTATGGTCTGCAATACAGATACTGAGAGGTCATCATGTTTGTTCCTTTACCTACTTTCAGCACACAGTTCTTATACAGAGTGATCATTTATCACTATCCTTGTCACGGTGGTCCCTTCCCTATCCCAAGTTGTTGAAGTAGGCTTCCAACCATGAATCAAATCTCCTGGCCCTGATTAGCATATAAGAGTAGCTGATAGGCAGTGCTGTTGGATACACTGTTAACAAAATGAAATTCTGTTATTCGGAGGCCCAAATGTTCGCCAAAACTGGGTTTTTAGCTTGTTACTTTAGGATAGATAATAGATAGGTATGGTAGAAGTACATGGTAGATAGAAAAACAGAGATAAGTGATAGATCTTAGACAGGAAATTGGAGAAGTTGGGAACATGGAGTCTAGGCTCTGTCTTCTGACCAACCACATTTTGGGGTTGTTTCTGATACTTACCCATCACCTCAGTTTCCCCTTGTGCTGTTTCACTCCCTGCTAGATACTGAGGAACTGTCTCCTCTGTCCCATGTGAGATAACCTACATACTGGGTAGGTTATCTGAGTAGGCACATGGCTCTAGGAGGGAGCATGAAGGAACAGGAGCGTAGAGTGAGTCCTCTGTAACTGCATTCTAGGTCTGTACTGGTTGCTTGGTCAACCTTGGTTTTAGGAGAAGACGTTTCTCATCCTCACCAAGCTCAAGGCAACACTTTGTAATCTCTCAGTGACCTCCTTAGTTGTTAAATTACATTTGGCTACAAGACAGTTGGACACATTGTACTTTCTTCATGGGACTCATTATTTCCATGCTGAAGACAGCCATTTATGAAATTCTGACTTTTCCGTTTTGTATTTACACTCAGCAAAGCTAAGAATATTGTAATTGTCTGTGATGTTTTGAAAACACTTGTCACAAACTGAAGCCAACTGCTGATTAATGTTAACTGTTTTGAAGCACCAAGCTTTTGGCTCATTAACTGGACTTGAATGGCATTACCCATCAGCTTTAAATTCTGATAATTGCTCATCACAGATTGACGCTAATTTGGTAATTATGATGCTGACAGATTTGCATGTTTCTCCCATATTCATATGTAATGGCTAGTGTGGGAGGCACAACTGGAGTTCATGACCAACGTGAAGGTGAACAATGAACTCTCTTATCTCTGGTGCCTTTTATATAGGAAGGGCTTCGACAGTGCTGATTTTTAATGTTTTTCACCAGGATTCTGGGATGTCAATATTGTGTAGTTTGGACTTGAGTTGCATAATAAGTCCAGGCTTATTTAGGAAAGACACCATCATTGAGCTACTCTGATATTCATGGGCCATAGGCAGGAATATCAGCTTATTTCTTTTCTTCTTTGCATCTTTTCTATATTAAGAAGAAAAAAGAAATGTTCCCTGAAGCTTACAGGATAAGCCCTTAATCAAATGTTACATACCATCTGTTTGAGGCAGTATTTGGTAAGTCAGACTTAAGTAGCTATAATCACTATGGAATCTGAAGCTGTTTCCTGTTATCCTGTCTATTTTCTGAGGCACAGGGAAGAGAGCATAGTTTCTTATGCTACCACAAAACAGTAATATTCTGAGAAAAAAGATATTGGTTTTGAGACTCATGCTTAGAAAATTTTTATTGAATTTGTTTTTCCTTTATTCGCATTGCTTCTCCCTGACCCCTTTGTATAGAAAAGAAATCTACCCCATCTGTGTGGCTCACTATTTGTTCTTTTTCATACCTTGGCATATTTGTGGGGATTTTAACTTATGTATTGATAATTCTCAGTTAGAGGCAAGAGGCCCAGAAATAGGAATGATCCGTTTAAAGGCATATTACTGTTTTTTACTAGAGGATACTGGCTGGTCATGAGAACTAGGTCAGAGAATGCACATGAAAAACCTCATCTGTGAGGACCATGGAGGTCTCAGTAAGAGGCATTAGAATCAGGAGAATGCAACACCTTATCAGGTGTTCTAACTTGTTCTCTGTAACCCATGATTCTTCACTTGATCACTTGATCACTTGACATCTCGTTATTCATCGATTTGCTCGAGCGGGCACCAGTAATGTTTCCATTTGACCCTATTACATGCCAGTGTAGCCCAATGGCATCTGCTTGCTTCAGGAATATGAAGAGCCTCAAACCGTTTGTTCAGGGTCTTGACGAAGAAGTCTGACCATCTTGTAGGTGGGCGGCCACGTGATCTTTTGACATCCCGTAGGATTCAGTTGGTAACAGCTCTAGTCCAGCGGTTGCCTCCAAATCGCATTACATGTCCAGCCCATCTGATGCCTTGACAAAGCGAGACAGCGCCCCTGACTCTGGAACAGCGATGGAGGTCGGAACTCTGATTCCTTCTCTCTACTTGAGTGAGACGTGATATTCCAAGCATAGCTCTTTCGATTCCTAGTAATATAATTTCCAATTACATATAACATGCTACCATTTCTTTTTTCTATTTGAAGGTCTGGGGGTTGATCCTTGGAATCATTGGTAATTTCCTTCAAGCAGGAAGGCAGTGACAAAATATATTGGGTTTGTATGTGTGTGTGTGTGTGGGGGGGTGCATACCCAGTGATGTTCAGAGGCTCTCACTGGCTCTGTGTGCTACAGGTGCTCCATAGACTCTCCCTACTCCTGGGAATGCAAGCCAGGGTCATTTGCATTGCAAGACAAATACCTTCACCCCTCTACTAACTCTCCAGTCCTCAGAGGAAGTAGTTCTGTGTTCTCTAAGTCCATAGCACTGGGTACTTCCAGTGTGGACATCCGCCTATGTCCACTGCCTTCCAGGAAATTAAGTTTCATGTGAACATAGCTTCTCAATTGTTGCCTACCTGTATCCAATGTCACACATCAGAAACAATGTCATGACTGTTTACTCCATGTGGAGATAAAACATATAACTGCCTGGAGACTTCCAGCTTCAGTTCTGATCCTAGTCAGCAAGTTGTTAGAAATCTTCAACTACCACAGAAAAGAACATTGAGAAAATGTGAGATTTTCAGGTTCATGACCTTGCACCCAGGGAGTAGCAGTGAGAGGTAAAGTTGCAGTCTAGAGGTAATGAATGCCTTTCCTTTCCTGGGATTGAACTGTAGCCTGTGATCAGATCAGTACCACGTTGGATGTGGTGAGGTCTACCCTGTGTGTTTGTGCCTGCTCCCTTCTACTTCAAAATCCAACTTAACAGAGAGGAAACTAAGCAGACATTACTGACTCCAAACATGAAGACTCAGAAGTCAAGCCAGCCCCCAACGTCTTGTTAGAGGCAGCATCAGAGTCTAAGTCTCCACCACCGATCCAGCTCGCATTGTTGATCCTGGCAAACTGTGGCCAACATTACACAATGAGTTGTTTGAAACTGAGAGTCAAGTTCTAGGTTTAGGTTAGGTCCTTCTGTTCCTTGGCCTCCTGCTACAGGGCCAGAGCAGCTCCTTGTTCTGACCCATTGGTTTTTCTGCAGATTGGCATGAATTCCCACCCTTCCTGGCCCTGATCTCTCTTAGGGGGAGAGGGAGATCTCATGGCAGCATTTGGATCATTTTTGGACTCAAGAGATTGCGTCAAACCATGAGAGCAGGGAGTCTGAGTCTTTGTCCTTTTACCCTTTCAAACAGAGCAGGTCTTTAATGTGTAATGGAAGTGAGTCAGCAAGCATCTTCTCTCGTGAGTTCCTGTTGGGCAGGCAGCAAGGGTTCAGGACCTCAATACTGAGGGCAGAGCCCCTGGGTTTCCATTCCCAACTCTGTGGTTTCCGCCTGAATGTCCATGGGTAAGTTCCTAAACCTCCTTAGAGTTCCATTTTTTTTTTGGTCCTGTAGAAAGAACTTCTTCAAATGAGATCATCTTGGCAAAGTTTCTGATGTGTAAAGCATATTCAGGAAACCCAAATCGCTTCATTCCTTCTCACCCATACACATGTTGAATACAGTAACCATATTTGTAACATCATATTAAAGGGAAATTCTAGTCTTAGATAAGTATTTGGAAGTATTGCCACATGCCAAATATAGATTTCCTCCTAACAGTCTTGAAATGTATTAATTAGAGAGGGTGGTCCTTTGTTGATATATAAGAGGAAGAATGGAGACAAAGGGACCCCCCCATAAGATCTGAATTGCCAGTGAATTAGGTCCTTGTTGTTATTATTCTCTAGGGTATTTGATACAAAAGCAGGAAAATCTATGGGGAAACAGCTAATTTTGTGCCATAGACTGCTATTCTATTTACTGATAACTTAGACTGAAGGATGGCATTTTCCATTGAATTTTTATCATCAGGAATTAAGGAGTTCACAAACATTAAACCACAGCGTAGGCTCTTTTTTAATGTTATCAGTTTGAAATGATGCATTATTATATACTTTTTCAAGTGGGATTATTACATCTTTCTCAATTATATTTTTTGCCCTTCCCAAATCAAAAACGGAGTATGTCTATATACTTAATGATTCCCTATGAAACATGCAATTGAAATCTTCTGTTTAGAACACACTTAGATTGTCAGTGAGCAAAGGGTTAAATACAAGCATATGTGGCATGATATTGCCATTAAAAAGTCTTTACTCTGGTTAGTTCTTATGTTGGATAACAGCTCAAATAAGCGTGCTTCAGCAGAAGAAAAGTAAGCTACTAACTGTCCTGTCTCTCCCTTCTCTTTCTCCCTCCTCACAAAACATAGGTATAGAACATGAATAAACAAACCAACTAATGTTCATTCCAAAATCGAACCTGGTTTCCTAAAAATAATGAAGACTTTCTTTTTAAAAATAAGGAAAAATGTGTGTCAACTACTATTTTTTAAGTTAAATATTCAGGGAAAACTTTTACTTAATTCTAAATTGCCATTACTCATATGTTTCAGGTAGAAAATGCAGCAGATTTTATTTCTATTATTACTAGATAAACAGGACTATCCTATGTCATGGCAATAGAAATTCTTACTTCTAGTCAAGTAGAACTTGTGTAGACTATGAAAGGTGACCTTGTATCTAGCAGTGAGGTCAAAGAATAGAATAAACATCATCTTGGTGTTTACAAACTAACAGACATTCCTTCAGCCATACTATCCAATATTTTTATAAAAAGAGGAGAGTGTTCCAAGTACATTATGAATAGGACATGAGTTCAAATTTGTATTTCTTTTCTCTGTTTTCTTTTTCTTTTAGGCTCTGTTTATGTGTAGGATATCTCCCAAACAGTGTCCAAGGGTCCAGAGACCACTACCAGCAATTCTGCACCTGACAGTATGAAGCTGACTTCAGAGCTTGGTCCAGTGATGGTATTGTAGTGATGGGGGTGGGCCATCTGTGGTCCAGTAACCTGACTAGTGTCCTAGCACATGCAAAGCATGTACTCTAGCTCTTTTGAACTATTTCCACAGCCCTTTGTATTTCTTATATTCACTTTTTTTTCATTCATCATTCACTCATCTGAATAACAGACGAGTAATGCCAACAGTGTTCCAAACCCTTCACTAGATGCTAGGCATCAGGAAAAAATGAAATAATAATAGTCATAGATGAATTAGTAGTTTAAACAAGATCCCTTGACATGTGGTCCATAGGTTCCCAGTAGATGTAGAGTTGCGTGTTGCAGGACACCTAAAAGCCTAGGCCTCTGCATCTGCCCTGGATTGCCTCCTGCAGGTCACTTCATAGATAGGAGGATAGTCTGAATGTGGCAGTCTTATCTGACCATGTATTCTGTATTGGCTGGTATAAATATTCTCTCATGCTACCACAAGCATCGTGGGACTAGCTAGATCTTACCAGCATATTTGCCTGGCCACGTTGGATCTCTAAGTAATTAGACCAGAGAGAAATGCTCTTTGCCTCCAAGCAAGCAAGCATGGCTCCCTGATAACTCAAAGGCAACTAAAATACAAAACTACCGTGAAGTAGACGAGACTCTTGTGAAGGCTTGAAGAAATATTTAACTGGCATTAGTATTAGTCTTTGGTACAGAGATGACATGCCATCTCAGAAACCCCTTCTCTACCCTATAAAGGCAATTCCAGGAAGATCTTAGCTCAAGACATTAGGTGAGGTGCTGGGAGAAATTACCTGAGGGCATTTGATCCTTCCTGCCAGGGAAGTTACATTTAGCTTATAGCTTCTCCCAGTTCTGCTAGGAGGCTTTTAATTAGCTCTGGGTCCTTGTAAACAGCCCGATGGTCTCCTGAAGTTGCTACATTTCTATAAAGCTATTTTCCTGTTTTCATCTCTAGATAGCCCAGCCCAGAATGGGCTGGGCTGGGGAGTTTGGGCGGATTTCTAGCTATAAAATAAGCTTCAAGAAGAAAGAAGCTCTCTTTTTACCCCCTTTTTGCCATTTCGGCTTCCCTTTGGTGTTTTGCTTCTCCATCCTCTCCATTCTCTGTTGGGCCTCAACATGTGGTGGTAGCCATCTTGGCCTACACCTGGCTGGGGCCTAGCTGGGAACCCAGAGTCCGGAGGGTTTGCCCTGCTCTTGGATTGTATATTGGAACCTGGGTTAGTAAAGCCCTTTTAAAACTTCATCGGATTCCTGAGTCTTCGTCCATTCCCTGCCGGCTTTGGAGGTGGAAGGGAACTTGCTTCCCGGCACTGTCAGGGACCCCGGCGGAGCTACCCGACAGTTGGGTTAGGGATAAAGAAATCCCTTGAAATTAAATGCCAATTACTGGTAGAACTTTACAAGAAGAAAACAAACAACCCCATCAAAAAAATGGGGAGAAGAAATGAACAGAAACTTCAGCAAGGAAGAAATTCAAATGGCAAAAAAAAATACGAAAAAAATGCTCATCATCACTAATCATCAGAGAGATGCAAATCAAAACAACAATGAGATACCACTTTACACCACAGAGACTGGCACATATTCAAAAGAGCAAGAACAACAAGTGCTGGCATGGATGTGGGGAAAAGGGGACTCTCATACATTGTTGGTGGGAATGCCGGCTGGTATAGCCTTTCTGGAAACCAATATGGACATTCCTCCAAAGACTAGAAATTGAACTCCCATTTGACCCAGCCATACCACTCCTGGGAATCTACTCTGGGAAACCAAAAATACGTAGCGGAAACACCATCCCTACTTTGATGTTCATAGCAGCATTATTCACAATAGCCAGAATCTGGAAGCAACCAGAGTGCCCGAAAATCGATGACTGGATAAAGAAGCTTTGGTACATCTACACAATGGAATACTATGCAGTTGTTAGGAAAAATGAAGTTATAAAATTTGCCTATAAATGGATGGACATGGAGAAGATTATGTTGAGCGAAATTAGTCAGAAGGAGAGAGACAGATACAGAATGACTGCATTTATTTGCATGACATAAATATATATGTACATATTATGATACCAGTATCCAAGGTCAAGTGAAACATATATCAGGAGTTCTTGTCAAAGGTGGAAATTATCACAAACGTGTGGGAGTCAGAGTTTAGGTAAGACAGAAAATGGAACAGTGTGCTAACAATTGTCGAGGGTACTAATGCCAACCTAGAACTGAGCATTAAATAGAGGCAAAAGGATACACATAACAACCCTTTAATGTATGTTCTGTAATCCATAGTCTGGAAGGGAAGGAAAAGAGAAAGAGAGAGAAAGGGAAGGAAATAAAGAACCTTCCATGGAGGAGGGCTGGGGGAGGGGGAGGGAACCGGGGACGTTGGTGGTGGGAGATGGGCACTGGTGGCGGGATGGGTGCTGCTACACTGTATGACCAAAACCCAAATATGAACTTTTTAATTGTATATCTTTGTAATTGTAAAAATAAAAATTTAAAAAAAGAAATTAAATGCCAATTACTTAATTGGTCATGTGCATTTTTCTGGACTAAAGGAGTCATGTAGTTACAAGAGGGGCAAAGGAGTGGAGATCCAATAATTAGACATGGGTTGAATACCCAACAGAGGGTAAAGAGAAACGGCCTGGAATAGATAAAAGTCAAGGCCACACCTAACAGCCTTGCTTTGTAACTCTCAGGTAAGAGGTTTCCTTTGTTCTTGGCTTTGGGACTTCCTCTACACTGGTTCTCCATCTGAGTCTCTTCTCACTCTGTCCATTTATCTTCCCTTTGATAAAAAATACTTGATGGGTACATACAGTGTGGATTTAGTGCATGGTTGAGGTGCAGTCTTGTATGTGACCCAGTCTAGTTTGGTCCCTGGCACTGCATAGTCACCTAAGGGCTGCTGGATGCAGCCCCATATATGGTCTATGGCAACACTTCATCCTGGCGTCTTGCATTGAGCACCTTCCAGGTTGACTAAGAATCACTGAGCGGGTTCCCTGGGTCTCTTGAACATTGGTTGGGAAACCACCCTTCTATCCCCTCCCCCACCCCCAAAAAAAAAAAAATACAATAAAAATGTGATAGGCCCAAGTAAATCCCTATCATATCTGTTTGGGTGCATCATTCTTGCTAGGACAATTCAAATGGTTTTGTCTCCTCACTGATTGCCTTTGAGTCAAGCATCAATCTGATTCAATTAGTTAGACTGGGTGGGTGCGACAGGGGTGTCACTAGGAACAGATCATGGCCATGTTCTATAAGGGTCTAGGAATTCTTCTGAGAACCCTTATGAAAAGATATAGTTGAAGGTGTAATAGACCCACCCTCAAGTGGGGAATGGGGATTTTAGGAGAATATATTGCACCAAGTTATCCATTAACTTGCCAGCAACCTCTTGGGGTCAGTTAATAAAATCACTAGTGTTTAGAACCCAATGTGTATTCATGCAGTATAAGAAAGGTCAAGAATGGTCACTATTCTGAGCATATTTAAAACCTGAAATGTTGGCACTATTAACTAAAGCCAGCTAATTTTTAAGAGGATTGAAAATTCACTATAACAGACACTTGAACAAAGTATCTTTATTTCAGGTTCACCAAAAACTCTTGTCTCAAGTCCGGTGCTAGGACTCCAGAGACAAGTGAGATTTGCAACCTGTCCTTGCAGCGATCACATAAGAATAGAAGTGACATTGTTTGACATAAATAGTTGAATTGAAATGGCAATGGGAGAGGAGCCAGAAGGCAGGAATTCTGGTGAGGACTCTCACTTACTGGTTGCATAAGCTTGGCTCCGTTATTTAAATGCTCTGAACCATCGTTTCCTTATTCTGAAAATGTGGACAATGAAACCCACTCTGCTTGGCTCTGTGGTTGTCAAAGGATGAAATAAGATAATATATGGGAAAATAGTTTTCTTCAAATTGCCAAAGCAAAACAAGGCTTCAAAAAATTATTGCCTTACTTTGGGTATTATTGGCAGAACTGAACCATTCATTACTGGCGCCATGCTAGTTCCTATCATTAAGTACATTCTTTGTCCTCTCAAGGTCTTTGTGAAACATTTAAAAGAAATCTGATCATGTTGGATATGTGTATTTACTAATGGTATGCATTTGGTTTCAAAGAACATCTGATAAAAACTTTGAAAGTTTGGTAGTACAAGCTGAATATTAAAAGCACCAGTTTAAAGTCAATGAAGCAAGGCCAGGATAAGAGGCCATTGCTAAGGGGGATGGTGCTCCTATCTTTTGCAAAAAGTCTTGCAATTTTTTAATATTACGCTGGAAATTTGCAAGGAGATTCATTCCATAAACCTATAGTCTTATGGTATCTGTATACCATAAGACTAGGACCTAGGACAATAGCGGCCCAAAAGTTCCAGAGAAATTCTGATTTAAAAAGATAAACTCATGCTGGGTAAAGTGAATGAGCAAGACTTTTGCTGATTCTAAATTCTTTTTCTGATTTTAGTCAGGTGAAGTCTAGGATGTGGTCATGTGGTGTATGAGTTGTTCATTCACTAACAATGTAGTAAGGACTTTGTGGTTTTTTTTGATTCTCTCTTGTTTGCGGTCTTTTGATTCCTGTCATTAGAACTGACTGGGTCATCGAAGACTTAAACTGTTTATGTTCTTGAATATTACCAAATTCTGAGTCCAGCATGAGCATTAAATAGTTGGGAGAAGAAACTGTGTGTTATAAACTTTATTTTATTTCCTTTTTTTTTTAGGAATGAAAAGTTTAATAATAGGAACCATTAAAAACTTGGATTAATATAATTTAACATATTGTTATGTCAAAAAGAGGAAATATGGTCATCTGATGCATTCTTTTTGATAAAATTCATTTTATTGAATCACTGTGCGATACAGTTAGGGAGGCTGTTCATGATTGGGTTTCAGTCACAAGTGTTCAAACACCCTGTCTCCCCAGTGCACATTTCCACCACCAATGTCCCCCTATATCTTCCTGTCCCTACCTTCTTATATTCTTTAAAAAGCCAACGACCTTATAATATTATTATGGATATCACATTGAGAGAACATACATTCTGAACAAAAGATAGTTCAGAATGTATATAGAACATTATACATCATGAACATAAGAATGCTCAAAATGTATATTTCATATTGTACATATCTATTTCTTATATATCTATATACATATTTCTATATATATCATATGTTCATAATGTAAATATGTTCATAATGTACATATCTATTTCTTAAATAGAACTATAAAGGGAAGTTCTATTTCTTCCCTTTTTTGTGTGATAAGAATTGTGTGATGACAGAATGACTGCATTTATCTGCATAACATAAATATATATGTACATATTAAGATACCAATATCCAAGGTCAAGTGAAACATATATCAGGAGGTCTTGTCAAAGGTGGAAATTATCACAAACGTGTGGGAGTCAGAGGTTAGGTAAGACAGAAAATGGAACAGTGTGCTAACAATTGTCAAGGGGTACTAATGCCAACCTAGAACTGAGCATTAAATAGGAGGCAAAAAAGATACACATGACAACCCTTTAATGTATGTTCTGTAATCCATAGTCTGGAGGGGAAGGAAAAGAGAAAGAGAGAGAAAGGGAAAGAAATAAAGAACCTGCCATGGAGGTGGGCTGGGGAGGGGGAGGGAACTGGGGACGTTGGTGGTGGGAGATGGGCACCGGTGGCGGGATGGGTGCTGGAACACTGTATGACCAAAACCCAAATATGAATTTTTTAATTGTATATCTTTGTAATTGTAAAAATAAAAAATTAAAAAAAATTAAAAAAAAAGAATTGTGTGATGAGACCAGTATGATTTTCTGGGTAAATTAAATTATCAGTAGTAACAGCACTTCAGGTTTCCTAACTTTGGATTTTAGGAAGGTAACAAAGTGACACTTTTTTGTTTGTTTTGGGAGCACAGCTGGTGGCATTCAGGTGCTCTCACCGGGCAGCCTTGGTGGACCATATGGGATGCCGATATTGAACCTGGTAAGCAGCATGCAGGGCAAGCACCCTACTCACTATACTATCACTCTGGCCACCAAAAAAAGACTCTTTTGAAATGACTTCATCTACCCATTGAAGTGAAGATCAGACCTAAATGATGAACCAATTTCAAAACAAAGAACTAAGAAATACCACTAGTGGTAGTCTCTACCAATCACCCTTAACTATCCATTATGCACAACCAGCATTGTGGCTCAAGAATTTTGATTCTGGTTCAAATTTTGATTCAAAGTTTGATTCCAAGTCTGATTCCAATTTTGATTCAAGGTTTGATTCTAGTGGGTTTGAGTCTGAGTTTCAACTCCATCCTGAATCAGTTGTGACCTTGACCAACCTACTGAAATTCTCTAAACTCATGTTTCTCAACTTTTCCTAACTGGTTTCCTTCAGACATTTTTTCTTTCCTGTAACCCCTGCCCCCTTTCTATTGGCTGCCTTGGGGTTCTCATGTTGTGACCCCCCATTTACAATTTTTCTTACCTGTGAACCTCTTAGAATATCCTAGAACCATATGGCCTTTGCCTTAAAAACACCACTCTTTTTTTTTAAGTATTTTATTATACCACCGTGAGATATACAAATAAAAAGATATACAATTAAAAAGTTCATGTTTGGGGTTTAGTCATACAGTGTTCCAGCACCCATCCCGCCACCAGTGCCCATCTCCCACCACCAACGTCCCCAGTTCCCTCCCCCCCCTACCCCAGCCCACCTCCATGGCAGGTTCTTTATTTCTTTCCCTTTCTCTCTCTTTCTCTTTTCCTTCCCTTCCAGACTATGGATTACAGAACATACATTAAAAGGTTGTCATGTGTATCCTTTTGCCTCTATTTAATGCTCAGTTCTAGGTTGGCATTAGTACCCTCGACAATTATTAGCACACTGTTCCATTTTCTCTCTTACCTAGCCTCTGACTCCCCCCACGCTTTGTGATCATTTCCACCTTTGACAAGACCTCCTGATATATGTTTCACTTGACCTTGGATATTGGTATCATAATATGTACAAATATATTTATGCCATGCAAATAAATGCAGTCATTCTGTATCTGTCTCTCTCCTTCTGGCTAATTTCGCTCAACATAATCTTCTCCATGTCCATCCATTTATAGGCAAATTTTATAACTTCATTTTTCCTAACAGCTGCATAGTTTTCCATTGTGTAGATGTACCAAAGCTTCTTTATCCAGTCAACGATTTTTTGGGCACTCTGCTTGCTTCCAGATTCTGGCTATTGTGAATAATGCTGCTATGAACATAAAAGTAGGGATGGTGTTTCCGCCGCGTATTTTTGGCCTCCCAGAGTAGATTCCCAGGAGTGGTATGGCTGGGTCAAATGGGAGTTCAATTTCTAGTCTTTGGAGGAAAGTCCATATTTTTTTTTCCAGAAAGGCTGTACCAGCCGGCATTCCCACCAACAATGGATGAGTGTCCCCTTTTCCCACATCCACGCCAGCACTTGTTGTTCTTGCTCTTTTGAATATGTGCCAGTCTCTGTGGTGTAAAGTCGTATCTCATTGTTGTTTTGATTTGCATCTCTCTGATGACCAGTGATGATGAGCATTTTTTCATATGTTTTTTTGTCCATTCGAATTTCTTCCTTGGTGAAGTTTCTGTTCATTTCTTCTCCCCATTTTTTGATGGGGTTGTTTGTTTTCTTCTTGTAAAGTATTACCAGTGCCTGATATATCCTGGATATTAACCCCTTATCAGATGGGTATTGGGTGAATATTCTTTCCCATTCTGTGGACTGCTTTTGTATCTTAGTCACTGTTTCTTTTGAGGTGCAGAAGCTTTTTTAGTTTCATGTAGTCCCATATGTTTATCCTTTCTTCTAGTTGCTTTGTTAGTGATGTTTCACCTTTGAAGATGCCTTTAATTTCAATGTCGTGGAGGGTTTTTCCTATATTTTCTTCAATGTACTTTATGGATTCAAGTCTGATAATGAGATCTTTAATCCATTTTGATCTGATTTTTGTGCATGGTGTTAGACACAGGTCCAAAATCACTTTTTTACATGTCGCTGCCCAGAAAAACACCACTCTTAAATCTCTGGCTTTTTCTTTTTTACATCGAAGTAATATTGGTTTATAACATGGTATAGATGTCAAGTTTTCTATCTTTTCAATGGACATCTTGATAACTAAAATAAACTATGCTCTCTGTGGAGGAAAGGAAAGCAAACTTGATTTTCTGATTTTCTGAGTTCGAATCAGCCCAGAGAGAATTGTCATGAGCTGCTTGCAACATGCCCTCTTGGCCCTTGGGGACCAAGTTCCAGGTGTTGGAACAGGCTATTCAAAACAGAGGGAACATTTGCCTTAAACTATCAAAACATTTGTATTTGACAGGACTATGGCCATTTTGAACATCCTGGTAAACAAGAAAATGCATATTTGAGGTCAGGAGAGGATGTCTCCGAGGTATACTTTTTTGATGCAGGAAGAAAAACCAATGCTGAGTCTGCAATGTTGGTGCAGGGGATGCTGTCTTGAGTTTAACACCACAGTGTTGGGGGTTGTTGGAAGACTAAATGAGGTGATATTTTCTCCATGCTTAGCAGTCAATCTGCCTGACCATGTGTTGGGGAAATGCCGCTAGTGTCTACTAGTAGATAAGGCATTAGTCTAACACCACTGTCTGCTCTTTATGAAAACTCAACAGGGTTGGAGCTGGAGCTGGGTGGGGTCCACAGCGCTTGCCACAGACCAAACGGAGTTATTTCCTCTCTGTGGCTAATACTAAAATCACTGTCCTCCTCCCCACACCTACCCCTGTTATTTCATATCGCTAAAGGCTCCAGTACATTTCCTCCCAAAATTCTAGTTTCCATCTCTTCTGAGGCTTCCATAATCCCCTTCCTCCTTCCTTTTGGTAATCACACTTTTTTGGGTTTCTTCTGAAAATGTTGCTTAGTTTAGTTCACTTATTTGTTAGCCCCTATTTTGCCATCAATAAAATGGGGGCAATGATAACGCATCCTTGTTGGGGGGTTGTTGGAAGACTAAATGAGGTGATGTTTTCTCCATGCTTAGCAGTCAGTCTGCCTGACCATGTGTTGGGGAAATGCTGCTAGTGTCTACTAGTAGATAAGGCATTAGTCTAGGATCTGGTTCAAGCTATTAGAGGCATGTAGATGCCTCCTAATTGCCCAGGTCTCCTGGGGCTCTCTACGTGGTCTACTGTTCTGGCTTCTTGCTTTTGTAGTTTTATTAAATGACAATTTCTTTCTTTGTTTTTGGACTTTGGGAATGGCTGCCTAATTAACGTTCCTGCCTCTGTTCTGAGTTGGAGTGGGCCTATCTTATCTACCCGTGTGTGCAGGGACTGTACACCGCTGAGTCTGGAGGAAGATTGAAATTCCTTTTGGGTCAACAAAAATCACTTTCCTCTGGGAATGTAAAAGGCAAGCAGACTTCTGATGCATAACACCATGAAAAAGCCTGGCAGCACAAGCTTTGGACATTACACTTTTAATCACTTCATGCCCAAAGCCATATGGCAGAAGACAATTTAATACTGGATACAAAACTGCTCCATTAAGCTGAAAGCCTTTCAATTTAATTATCATTAGCATGACATAGATGCTGACTTCAAGTATGGGCCTGGGGAGAGGTGAAACATATTCTTTGAAGCTCCTTACTTTGGAGGTGGGCCTTTGAATCCACAGCTCTGAAGCTGGCCCAGGGTGAATGGCTTATTGGCATGAAGGATCATTTGCTTCATAAAAACATTGGTTTCTTATCAGGCTGGTGCATCAATGCTAGCTAGATAGCAGAATTTCATTGTGTGCTCTGAGGGTGATGCCATATTTGACTGTTTTGCCCAAGTAAAACATTGAGAGGACATGAGATTTGCTCCAGTTAAACTTTACTGGGTTGATACAGCTTTGCAAGGGAAAGTCCCAGTTCTGAGGAATATAGAACTGTCAGGCATCAAGAAAGTTGAGCTCTTTTTCTATGCACTATGCCTGCTCTCTATGGGCATTCTAGACTTCTCCCAGTCTTTCCTCTGCATTCCTTTCCCTGCACTGTTGGTGCACTAAGGTCAAAGAATTATAATTATATCTGCTTTATTAAACTAATGTTACAAACTTATCAGGTAAGTGGAAGTCATGCAGGGGTGAGTGATGGTACCTTGGATTTTTTTTTTTATTTTTTAGGTCACACCTGGCAATGCTCAGGAATTACTC
This sequence comes from Cryptotis parvus, assembly GCA_021461705.1. Classification (NCBI taxonomy): domain Eukaryota; kingdom Metazoa; phylum Chordata; class Mammalia; order Eulipotyphla; family Soricidae; genus Cryptotis; species Cryptotis parvus. The sequence goes on along the minus strand of JAJIBD010003351.1, from coordinate 178,893 downwards.
CTGGCGGTGATCGGTGGACCATATGGGATGCCGGGATCAAACCCAGGTCGGCTGCGTGCAAGGCAAACGCCATACCAGCTGGACTATCACTCTGGTCCCAGTGCCTTGGATTTTTGTTTGTTTTTTAGGGCTTACTCCTAGCTCTGTAGTCAGAGCTCACTCCTGGCTGGGAATTTCAATATATTTTGAAATTATATTATAATATGTATCTGAAGTTTTTCAAATGGTTTCAGATAATTTAGTTCTCACAAAACTCAAAGGTCCATGAGACAGACTACTTTCTGATTTGTATTCACCATATCTAGACAATGACAGACTCCAAAACTGAAGTGCGTGTTTGCTGAATGAATGACTGGATGTAATATCGGTAATGTGTTAATGAAGATGGAAGAAGCAGCATGAAATAAATGATTTTCCATAAAGACAATAAGTACCAACAAAGTATTAACGGGAGGGGAGGAGACGGTAACAATGCCAACAAGAATAAGAGTGGTTGAGTCTTGCAATACCACTCCTGGGAATACCTGGGGGGACGCCAAAACACGCAACAGAAACACCACCTGCACTTCTATTTCATTACAGCACTATTCACAATAGCCAGAATCTGGAAAACCTAAGTGCCCAAGAATAGAAGACTGGGTAAAGAAATTATAATATGCTTACACAATGGAATGCTACACAGCTGTTAGGAAAAATCAAGTCATGAAATTTGCCTACAAACATATAGACATGGAGAGTATCATGCTGAGTGAAATTAGTCAGAAGGAAAAGGACAGATCTAGAATGACTGCAGTCATTTGTGGGATGTAAAAAAAAATGTTATGAGACTAATATCCAAGGCCAGGCAAAACAGGATCCAGGAGGACCTGTCAGGGGTTGGAATCTACTACATGTGTGTGTAGGTCAGAGGTTAAGTAAGATAGAAAAGGGATTAGCCTGCCAATAATAGTTGGAAACGATAGTGCCAAACAAGAGTAGTGAAATTAGATAAAGGAATATGCATGATAACCTCTCAGGGTATGTACAATGCACAAAAAGAAGGCAGAGAGAGAGAAAGAGAGAAAGAGACAGAGAGAGATAGACAGAGAGACGGAGAGAGAGAGAGAGAGAGAGAGACAGAGAGAGATAGACAGAGAGACGGAGAGAGAGAGAGAGAGAGAGACAGAGAGAGATAGACAGAGAGACGGAGAGAGAGAGAGAGAGAGAGAGAGAGAGAGAGAGAGAGAGAGAAAAGTATCTGCCATAGAGGCAGGCTGGGGCGGGAAGGGGAGGAAACTAGGGGCGTTGATGGTGGGAAATGTGCACTCGTGGAGAGATGGGTGCTGCAACATTGTATGACCGAAACTCAGTCAGGAACAGCTTTGTAATTGTCTATCTCACAGTGATATAATAAAATTTAAAAAAAATAAGAGTGGTAAAGAGATAGTAGAGCAGGCAAGACTCAGCATGGTCTTGCTTTGCATGCTGCGGACCAGGGCTTGATCCCCAACACTTTTTTTTTTAATTTTTTTATTATACCACCGTGAAACATACAATTACAAAGGTGTTCATAATTGGTTCTTGGTAATACAGTATTCCAGCACCCATCCCTCCACCAGTGCCCCATTTCTACCACCAATATACCCCTCCCCCTCTCGTCCCCCCAGGCCGCCTTAGTAGCAGGTACCCCAGTTTCCTCTCTTTCTCTCTCTTCTCTCTCTCTCTCTCTGTCTCTGCATCTCTCTCCCTCTTATTTTACACATTGAAACACTTTAATATGTTACCCCAATCTCAGTCAAGGGTAAGCCCTGAGCACAGCTGGGTGTGACCTAAACACAAAAATAAATAAATAAGAGTGTTAATGTAGAATTTGGAACTGAAGACTGAGGGCCAGGGCCCTTCTAAGCAGGGAGCAAAACCAGATCCAAGAACTTCTCCTTTAATATCTCTCTTGATGCTCCTTTCCAGAGTCAAAATGTTTTTTGTCTCTGATTCAAAATAGTGCCTCTATTTCTGTACTACATTTGAGCACATTTTTATATTTCTGTCAGCAGAAAAGATGGTTCTTCTTATAGAAAACGATCCACTTTTCCCATTTGTTCATTAAATGCAGGATCTCCAAAGTGACATATCTACAAAATCACTTGTATCACTTGTCTTCCTGTTGTTCATGGATTTGCTTGAGCGGGTACCAGTAACATCTCTATAGACCTGTAGTCTTGTCGAATGCTAGTGTAGCCCAAGGGCATCTGCTCACTCCAGGAACATGAAGCTCCTCAAACCATTCCTTCAGGTCATGGAGATGAGGTCTATAATTGCTACTGGATTTTGGCATATCAACTACAACATGGGTAGCTTGCCAGGCTCTGCCGTGCAGGTGGGATACTCTCAGTAGTAGGCTCTCATCTCGTGCATTTACTGATGAACCTCCCAGCCCCTCATGCACAGGATCAATTCCCAAAACTCAGATGTGATGACAAATGGAGAGACGGTGCTCTTTAAAAAAGATCATTAAGGGCGGGAGCCATAGTATAGCACAGCGGGGAGGGCATTTGCCTTGCATGTGGCTGACCTGGGTTCAATCTTCGGCATCCCATAGGTCCCCTGAGCACCACCAGGAGTAATTCCTGAGTGCAGAGCCAGGAGGAATCCCTGAACATCTCCAGGTGTGACACAAAAGGGTTACAAACAAAAAAAACAAAAAAACCAACCAAACAAACAAAAAACAAACGAATGAATGAATAAATTAAATAAATAAATATAATTAGGTCAAACTGAGATTTATGGTGGATCCTTATCCAATGTGACTGTGGCATTTCCCCATGCGATCACGCCAGCACATAGCAGAAACACACACTCACGCTCGCGCGATCATGTGTGTTTGTGTGTGTGTGTGTGTGTGTGTGTGTGTGTGTGTGTGTGGACAGGGAGAAGACACTCACAAGCAAAGGGAAGAGTCCCCAGGAGCCACCAACCCGTGGGAAACCTTCATCTTACATTTCTAGCCTTTACGTTAGGATCAAATCTTCCCCAAAAGAAGAATGAAATAGAATTAGGTCAAACTCATTTCTTCCAGACCTGGAGATGGCAGGGAGTGAGGGCACAGGCTGGGCTTGGTCTCCAGCACTGCGAGGTCCCCCAGCATCACTGTCTACAGCTCTAGCAGCCCCTGAGCACACAAGGGGTGACCCAGCTGGTCCAAACAGCACCTCCCTCATTCTCGGGCCCTCACTCAAACCCAGTGGCTCAGCTGGCTGTGTCACCGGGAAGGGTCCTGCGAGACTCTGAGCACAGCTTGGGAAGTTCCTCAGACCCCACCAAAGTATAAATATTAGGTTAGGAAAAATGCACTAAGAAAATAAACATGTGTTATCACAAAACACATATGGTCCGAGGTGATCTCATATAAAAAATACACCCATTCATTCCACAAAACGTATGCGGAGCGCTAGCCATGTGCCGGGTGCCCGAGCACTCACCCTTGCAGCAGGTGGCTGAGAGGCTCCCAGGAATTTCCTGCCCTCTCCAATCCTGCAGCCCAATATTCAAAATATCACATCCCATTATCCACAAAATCCAAATCACAATAGTTTTAATAGTTTTCCCTGGAAGTCAGTAGAAAGATTTGAGGTAAAGTGTCTAAATTCTCATATTTTTAGAAATACTTTTGCTACATTCTAATTTTAAAAAAAATCCCTTTGAATTGCTAGAATAGATGTTTTCTCCTCATTTTCAGCAACTTCTCTCAAGAGTAATAGAGGAATATATTGATGACGGCCACTGAAAATTTAGTTTCAAAACCATCAATTACTGTTAGCCACACCTTAGACATATTAAGTTAAAGTCATTATGCAGAGTTATAATTAGAGATTTAAAATGCTGACCAGGGAGCACACAGGGCCTTTCAAAATGCTCCTAGGAGTGTGCTCAGTTTCAAAAGGCTTTTGAGATCACATAGCTGAAATCAACAAGGAAAAAAAGAGATGAAGAATGCTAAGGAGGAGAGTCAGCATTATTTTAATTACAAGCTTGTCGCCATACTGCTTTCATGAGAGACTGTCAATAAAAATTGCTGCAACATAAGTCTGAAAGACAGTCACAGGTTTTTATATTAAACTTTTTGTATATGAAATTAAGGAGATTAATTAAACTGTGTTGGACAAGCAGGAGGCTCATATGGGAAATATTTTCTGGCATCAAGAATTAGAGAGCAGGACCCAAGTACATTCTTAAGGACTTGTGGAACATTTGTTATAACTTAACAAAGTTGTATGTTTTCCATTTCTGTCTCCCCAAATAAGGCCTGGGAGTTTCAGCACAGGAATCTATAATTTAACACAGTAATGCTTAGAGAGGCGCAAACATGTGCGAGAGATACGGTAGCATGAAAACCCAGAGGCAGGCCTAGCCCTGGTGGAGATCAAGGCTGATGGAAGAAGATAAGGAACTACCAGGTGACTGCGACCGGTGAGGGTCTGGCATAAGAGGAGAGGGGCACGTCCAGGGAAGCATAGATTTCTTTTTGCAAGGGGCTGTGGGGAATATGTGGAAATTGTTGCCCAGTTGATGCTTTTGCAGTGACGCTGTAAGTCAATATTTCCTATTCTGCGTGGTAAAGCTAAGCACTAAAGACAAAATATAGTTTGCTTTTATTTTTTTTTTATTTTATATTTTTAATTATTTTTTTATTTTTATAATTACAAAGATATACAATTAAAAAGTTCATATTTGGGTTTTGGTCATACAGTGTTCCAGCACTCATCCTGCCACCAGTGCCCATCTCCCACCACCAACGTCCCCGGTTCCCTCCCCCCCCCCCCAGCCCTCCTCCATGGCAGGTTCTTTATTTCTTTCCCTTTCTCTCTCTTTCTCTTTTCCTTCCCTTCCAGACTATGGATTACAGAACATACATTAAAGGGTTGTTATGTGTATCTTTTTGCCTCTATTTAATGCTCAGTTCTAGGTTGGCACTAGTACCCTTGACAATTGTTAGCACACTGTTCCATTTTCTGTCTTACCTAGCCTCTGACTCCCACACGTTTGTGATCATTTCCACCTTTGACAAGACTTCCTGATATATGTTTCACTTGACCTTGGATATTGGTATCATAATATGTACATGTATATTTATGTCATGCAAATAAATGCAGTCATTCTGTATCTGTCTCTCTCCTTCTGGCTAATTTCGCTCAACATAATCTTCTCCATGTCCATCCATTTATAGGCAAATTTTATAACTTCATTTTTCCTAACAGCTGCATAGTTTTCCATTGTGTAGATGTACCAAAGCTTCTTTATCCAGTCATCGATTTTCGGGCACTCTGGTTGCTTCCAGATTCTGGCTATTGTGAATAATGCTGCTATGAACATCAAAGTAGGGATGGTGTTTCCGCTGCATATTTTTGGTTTCCCAGAGTAGATTTCTAGGAGTTGTATGGCTGGGTCAAATGGGAGTTTAATTTCTAGTCTTTGGAGGAATGTCCATAAAATAGTTTCCTTTTAGTTTTACCTCCTTTCTCTCTCAGTGATCCCTTAGTGGGATGGAAAGAAAACACAGGAAAGTGGAAATTGGCATCCATTGACAAAAGCCTTGGTGAACAACTTGATGGTGACATGTGACAATTCCTTGTTGCCATACTGGAAGAGAGAGAAGTTAAAACCAATGTAAAACTCTGGGTTTTATTCCTGGATAATTACAATAAAGAATAATAGGCAGCAGTATTTTTAAAAAAGTTAGCGTTGGGATAGTAATCATAAAAAATGATTCTGAAACAATGCAGTTGGCCTCACTAGCCCTAACCCTCCCTACAAGGGACCTGAGCATGCCTTTGTTTCCTATTTCTTCATCTAGAGCTCAGAGCCAGGCTTGGGAATGATGCCCATAGATAAGAATTATGTTGACAAGAACCATTACATTGGTAATTTATGTTGGTAAGACTTAGTGAGGAACAGAGTAGGGAGGGACTTGTGGAAAGTCACTGTGCTATGTATTTGCCAACCCTGAACTAGGTAATGTCCAAGAAAGCTATGTCAGCAGTATTCTAGTATATAAAACTAAAATGTATTCCATTGTAAATATTCTTCAGATAACGGTAGATTTGGTGACATCAGTGGGAATTTTCAGATTTATCAGCCCTTTAAAAATATGAAAGACACACTTTGGTAGATGTGAATAGACATGAAATTAGATATAATCAGTTATGGAACACAGGTGGTCCTTTTGGGTTGCTCATATCTCGAAGGATGCATCTTTGAAGACCTTTCAATTTCCTGTGTTCTGATTTGATACTCACTAGATAACCTTGTCATTGCTAATCTGATTACTTGCTTCTGGTAATGAGGAGCCTGATTAATCGATATATTTTACTGTTATTGGAGAACTATTTGTCCAATGGGAATAAGTATATTATTTTTTAAAATAAATTGACCTTTGAGGCTATCTATTACTTATACTTATAGAGTTATTATTCTGGGGAGGGTTATTAATAATGTTTCTAGGTTTCATTATGCATTGGGACTCCTACTCAAATTTTCCCTCTAGAGTTTACTTCGGTAATAATTATAAATGCCTATTTATTAGTGATCAATCAATAATCTAATTGCATTGCTATAACAAAGTTGATCACTGCTGCTCTTTGTAAATAATCATTGGTATTAACTTTAAGTTATAAAGTAAGTCATGGGGCGGAGCGATAGCCCAGCAATAGGGCATTTGCCTTGCACGCAGCCAGCCTGTGCCGGCCGGGTTCGATCCCCGGCATCCCATATGGTCCCCTGAGCACCGCCAGGAGTAATTCCCTGAGTGCAGAGCCAGGAGTAGCTGCTGAGCATCGCGGGTGTGACCCAAAAAAAAAAAAAAACAAAAACAAAATAAAATAAGTCATGGTAATGGATATTACATTTGCTGAAGTGATTATTTTGCAATATGCAGAAAAAATCTAATAATTATAATATAATGAAAACTAATAACTCTTGTGTAAGTATGTCTAATTAAAAAATAGTAAATAATATTTTGGTTGGTAACAGCAATAACCTACATCATAGTAGTACGTATTTTTTATATATCTCTTAGTTCAAAAGCTTTTTTCAATAAAGGTATGATTGCAGTGGGGACTCCATGGAACAAGGAAAGCCTTGGGCTTCTAAAATTTTGATTTAGAAAGAGTTAGTTTTGGGGTACAGTCAAAATTTTGTGGCTAGTAAGTTCTAAGAGCCTCTTGAAATCATTTTAATGAGTAGCTATTATTCATGTTAGAAATTAGATACCTGTTTTAAGCAGCATAGTAAATAAATAGAAGTCAAAAATGCAAATAGCTCTCTATTCTCCACTATATAATTCAGTTTGGAAGATTAAGGATGAATAAAAGATCTAAGAGTTATTACATACCTGATCTGTGCTGAATCGCTTATGCTTGCTTACAAGAGTTCAACGTGAATTTTCCAGTTTTACAATCTGGTTATGAATGTAACCATTATTAAGTTATATGAACTGTAATTAAACATTTTATATTAAAATCAAAGGCTCTCAACAGTAAAAACTCATCACTTCCTAAAATTTTTTGTTACATTCACTGTTCGTTCTGATCTTCTGGTTATTTGTGTCTATTGAATCTGTGCTGGGTGTTATTGTGTATCTCTTCCCATCTGTGCTCAGTAACATTACCTGATTGAATTGATATCTGCCTTGATGGAGTATTTATGCCATAAAAATTCTACAAACCCAGACTATTCTTTCCAGTGTCCCCACCAACCGCCCAGTACATACTCAATCATAAAACAATCCCCAGCTCTCACTGTCTATAGGAGCCTAAGAACTCTCACTGGCCAATGGGACATGTGGGGGCCAAGGGAGACAGGTACCCAGTCAAGTTTCTCTGAAGCACGCTTGTCTTTATGTGGGTCAGGTCCACCTCAGGGACATTTAGAACCAGGACAACTCACAGAATGCCCACATGTCCCTGAACATTTCTATACAGGTGAAATCAGGTTAACATCGATATTAAAAGCCTCTTTCAAGGTAAAACAAAGTAAATAAGAAAGCAAGAGTTAAGCCTGAAGGAGGTGTTGTGAGTGTGTGAGTGTGTGTGTGTGTGTCTGTCTGTCTTGGGGTATGTCTGAAATGTGTGTGTTTAAGGTGACTGTGTGTATTTCAGTTGTGTATCTGAGTTGTGTATGTGTGTGTGTCTGTCTGAGGGGTGTGTGTTTGATGTTCATGTCTGCATATTTGAGGTGTATGTATCTGACGGGAATGTGTGTGGAGTGTGTCTGAAGGGTCAGTGTATGCCTAAGAGGTGTGTGTCCGACATGTGTGTGTGAGTGTGCATGTGTGTGTGTGTGTGTATGTGTCTGTGGCTAGATCTAGGTCAGTCTTCCCGTGGACCTGTGAGGGGAATGGCTAACCAAGGTCAGATCCTATGAAGAGTTAAAACTTTCTGTGCTTCGCTTCCTGCCAGGAGCTAAAGCCCCAGGGACAAAGTGTTCCTTTTCACCTTAACTGTCACAGGAAAAAAATATTCAAGTTAAAAAAATTAAAAAAGAACCAGACTAATAGAGACGGTGCTTCGGTGACTTCTCGGTCACGAGAGAAGGTTCATCTCTGAGCTAGCACCACGGAGCCCTGCTTTTTTTTTTTTCCACTCCCAAACCATTGCAAGCCTAATTATTTTTTTAATCAAGGAAGCTTTGCTCTATGTTAAAAATAAATAAACAAACAAACAAATACTAATAGTAGAAAATGGTAGCACGGAAAAGTACTACAGAGTTTGGAGAAAGTGTGAAAGAGTAAACATGAGGGGGGAACCTTCACTCACAGGCCCCTTTGGAGGCAGTGGCCGTGTGGCCAGTCCCGAGGGGCACTGTCAGGGCACCCAGGAGGGCCATGATGGGGGTCCCGGAAGACATCACAGAGGCCACCGACTGCACTGTGGCTCGGGGCTGGAGCTGATGTCAGGTGAGCAGCGACTGCCGCTTGAGGCCGTCACCTGACATGCTCAGGTCCTAGTTTCCCTCAGCACTGAAGGGCCATTTCCTCACATGGGCACAGTTGGAGAGTGGGAGCTACTTGCCCTGGTCAGGTGGTGGTAGGGGCCACTGGCCCATGTGATGATGGCCATGGGGGCCACCTCACCCCTGGGAATGTGCCATTGATGCTCAACTCATGCTCCTGTGCTGTTGCCTAAACAAAAATCTGGATCAGAATCTAAATAAGAGAAAGTGAACATTTCTAACTATAGCTTTTTTGTTTTCCATCATGGATTAAATGATGATGAAACAGGGTCAGTGGCATGTCAGTGTCAAACGCAGGCTAATTTTTGCCAAGTGTGTGTCTTTTGTTTCGGCTTGGGGTCTAAACCCAATAATGCTCAGGACTTACACCTGGTTAGGTGCATGGGAGCCATGGCGGGCGATGCCTGGAAGACCATTTGTGGTGCCAGAATTAGAACTAATGCCATGACCATAGCTGCATGCTAGGCAAGCACTGTAGCCTCTATGCTTTCTCTCCAGCCTTATGTGTACGAACAAACAGTTTAAAAATACTTCCCGTTTACAAAGTCTGGGCTCTTTTCTTTCTCTTCTGTGGAATCAGAAATGTGTGTTAGGTTTATCAAACTGATACCTCATGGTCACAATTCTGTGTTCAGATTGGCTAGGTATGGCTTTTCATTTGTGACAGTGCTTGTCCCGTAGGTTATATTTTTGATCCTGATCTGCTAGGTGCACAAGGTATTAATTATATTTTGATCCTGATCTGCTAGGTGCACAAGAAATAAATGGATGAGTTTCTTTTTCTTTCTTTCTTTCTTTCTTTCTTTCTTTCTTTCTTTCTTTCTTTCTTTCTTTTCTTTCTTTCTTTCTTTCTTTCTTTCTTCCTTCCTTCCTTCCTTCCTTCCTTCCTTCCTTCCTTCCTTCCTTCCTTCCTTCCTTCCTTCCTTCCTTCCTTCCTTCCTTCCTTCCTTCCTTCCTCTTCCTTCCTTCCTTCCTTCCTTCCTTCCTTCCTTCCTTCCCTTCCTTCCTTCCTTCCTTCCTTCCTTCCTTCCTTCCTTCCTTCCTTCCTTCCCTTCCTTCCTTCCTTCCTTTCTTTCTTTCTCTCTGGTCTTTCTTTCTTTCTTTCTTTCTTTCTTTCTTTCTTTCTTTCTTTCTTTCTTTCTTTCTTTCTTTCTTTCTTTCTTTCTTTCTTTCTTTCTTTCTTTCTTTCTTTCTTTCTTTCTTTCTTTCTTTCTTTCTTTCTTTCTTTCTTTCTTTCTTTCTTTCTTTATTTCTCTTTCTCTCTGGTCTTTCTTTCTTTCTTTCTTTCTCTCTCTCTCTGGTCTTTCTCTCTTTCTTTCTTTCTTTCTTTCTTTCTTTCTTTCTTTCTTTCTTTCTTTCTTTCTTTCTTTCTTTCTTTCTTTCTTTCTCTCTCTCTCTCTGGTCTCTCTCTTTCTTTCTTTTCTTTCTCTCTCTAGTCTCTCTCTCTCTTCTTTCTTTCTTTCTTCCCTTCTTTCTTCATTGAATCACTGTGAAAAACAGTTACAGAGCTGTTCATGATTGGGTTTCAGGCATACAATGTTCCAGCACTCATCCAACACCTACCCATATAAATGAGCCATCAGACCTCTCTCTATGGGTGGTTGGGAGAAATGTCTATCACTTGGTATCTGCTCCAAAATAGGCTCTGAGGGATAGTACAGGGATATCTTGCATGTGGCCAAACTGGGTTCAATCTCCAACATCCCACATGCCCCCACCGAACAATGGAAGGAATAATTCCTGAGTGTAGAGACAGGAGAAACCCCCTGAGTATCGCTGGGTGTGGCCTCCCAAAAAAACAGGGAAAAAGTCTCTGAGAGAAGAACAAATGGCCTATAAATGAATAGTGAGCAGAAAGTGAAAGCTGACTTTGGGAGACAGAAGCACCATTTGGAGTGGTTTGATTTGTTCATTCATTTTGGATGTCAGAAATCAAACCCAGAGTCTTACCCATGCAGAACACCCCTTTCCGCTAAGTATCATGCACAGTCATGAGTTGTGTTGAGTTTGCAAGGGAGAAGCATTTGTAGGGAAAGACGTTTAGTTAAAGTGCCTCTGTATTTGCAGGCAGGTAAAATCAATGCACACAATGCACATGGATGCATATGGACGAATATTTTGCTAAGTGAAGTAAGCAGGCTAACTGGTATTAAGAAATCAAGGTAACTATACAAGTTTTGGCAACCTCTGTGAAAAGTGAGGGCTTCTGTGCCAGGTGCAAAGTTGAAGGGTGTAATCCTTTTCACAGCTGGTGGCCTGTTTTATCTTTCAGACAGCATTGGAGAGCAGAGGTGAGAAACCTAATCTTTGAGGGCACCACAGGGGGCAGAGGTGGGAAGAAGGGGATCCAGCTCATTTATTTCTCCCTTCATTAGGCTCCCTGCAAAAATAGACTAAGGACTTAATTGCACTGTTTGCTTCCCTCTCTGAAAAAGCTGAATTAGTAATTGCATTAACTTGTTACTATGCTTTGCTCTTAAGGGGTAACATAATTTTAAGTACTGCTTTCTAATTATAGGGTTTTCATTATTCTGAAAATCTCATTCAGCGTGAGTTCCATTTTCAAATTTATGAAGTGTATGGGGTTGTGGCGAACAGGGGCACAGAGGCTGCATCTTTGAGAGACCCAAGCAGAGTGCGGCTGTGACTAGCCCAGAGGCATCACCTCCTGTAGAAAAGCAGAGCGTGACTGTGATTTCTGTCCTTTGATGAATAATGCTGTTGGCAAAGACCATATGCTCTCTCATGCACTGGAGTTTGGTGGCACTGCATGAGAGAGATCATTACTCACATCCAGTCATGGGTTTTATTGAGTGGTAGTAATGCCAGTCCTTAAAATTATGCTGCAAATGACCGTGGACCTTCATTCAGACCACAGTGAACTCAAGCTATATCAAGGACAGGTCACTTGCCAAGCTGTGAGTAAAGGGTTGACCATCAGTTATACTCTCTCTCTTTCTCTCTCTCTACATATATCACTATCACTATCTTCCCATTCATCATCAATTTGCTCGAGCGGACTGCAGTAACATCTCCATATGTCCTGTCTCATGCTAGTAGAGCCCAAGGGCATCTGCTCCCTCCAGGAACATAAAGAGCCTCAAACCATTATATCACGTCATGGGAATAACCTAACATAATTGTTACTGGTATTTGGCATATCAAATACTGTCGAGGGCGCCTCCGCCGGGTCCCCCGACAGTGCCGGGAAGCGAGTTCCCTTCTACCTCCGGCCGGAGAGGAATGGATGAACACTCAGAAATCCGATGAGGTTTTAAAAAGCTTTACTTATCACAGGTTCAGGCATACAAATCAGCAAAAAAGGAAAAACCCGATGCTTAGGATTCCAGGCTAGAACCTCAGCCACGGTGTAAGGCCAAGATGGCGACCACCACGTGTGAAACTTCCAAGGGGAATAAACGCTCACAAGGCGAGATCCCACCGGAAGAAGACCGGGAGAGTGGGAACCGGCTAGTTTATACCCCCAGCAACTCAGACCTTCCTCCCATTGTTATGGAAAGCAGGGAGGGTCCAATGCCCTTAGGTAGTCCCTCCCCTGCATCTCACCTAGGGCCTTTACTGTGCTAATGTTTTGAGCCGGAATGCCTTTGAAATGTAGAGAAGGGGGTTTCTGAGATGGCATGTCACTGTACCAAAGATCAACACCAATGCCAGTTAAATATTTCTCCAAGCCTTCACAAGTCTCCTCTACTTCATTGTAGTTTTATATTTTATCAGGGAGCCGTGCTTGTTTGTTTGGAAGCAAACAGCATTTCTCTCTGGTCTAATTACTTAGGTGTCCTTACGTGGCCAGGCTAATATGCTGGTAAGATCTAGCTAGTCCCACGATGATTGTGATAGCATGGGAGAATATTTATACCAGCTAGTACAGCATACATGGTCGGATAAACTGCCACATTTAGACTACCCCCCTTATCTACGGAGTGATTTGGGGAGGCAATCCAGAGCAGATGCAGCGGCCCTTAGGAGTCCTGCAACAACTCCCCTGATTAGTTTACTAATAAAAATTGAAAAGGTAAGAAATATTTAGTAATGTACAGAAAATTAAGATAAGAAAAAAACAATTCCAATTGCAAAATGATAATACATGTTACTTTAGGATCCTAACTTGTTTTTGGACCCAAAGCAAAGTTCAAGACAAAGTGTTTTTAGCTGTCTGATTATAACGGATTATAGTTTGCACTGTCCATAATTTGTGAGAGTCAATTTGCTATATTTTATGTAAAGTCGGGTGTCTGGAACAAAGTCTGTGGGGCTACTTCTGGAACAGCAATAGCGGTGATCATATGAGTATGAGTCTTTGGAGAGCAGAGATCAGGAACTCGTTGAATTGTCAGGAACACTGGATTGGGTCTCAGGAACACTGGAACAAGTATCTCGAATTCTGGAACAGGAGTCTTGAGTGCTGGAACAGGTGTCCGAAACATCGGTGTGATATCTTGAACTCTGGAACAGGAGTCTTGAGTGCTGGAGCAGGTGTCTGGAACATCGGTGTGGGGCGTCTTGCAGGGCTTCTTTAGCAAGTGGACACTGGCACTGGTAACTGTACCTGTAGCTTAATTTTAGGCGAGACAAAAACACTTTTCGAGGTTAATCACAAGTAGAGATTTTAAGGCTTTGGCAGGAATTTAAGAACATGAAGAAACTTTAACACCTTGTGAAAGGAAACATTAGGAAAAACTTTTTTTGCAGATTATTAAATTTTTTGGTGAGCACTGTTTTAGGAGTTTCATAGTATTGAGGACTGTAGCGCAAGTTTACTGCATTCCAATATCTTATCCTGTGAACAGAATCATTAGAAAAACAATTTTTTATTGATTTAGCAAACTTTTTTGTAATGAGCACTGTTATCAGAGTCCAAAGCCTCGAGCATTATACACGGAATCTGCAGCAGCCAAGTTCTTTTTCTGTAAATCTTTGAAAAAAAGCATTAAAATTTTTTATTAGTTGTTAGCAGATTTTGATATTGAGCACTATTCTTGGAGTTCACCCTTTTTTCTCCTTTTTTAATTTTTAATTTTTATTATTTTTTTTTTTACCTGTAAGCAAAACATTAGAAAACGTATTAGTTTTTAAAACCTTGACACTGAACATCATACACGGCAGTTTATTTTTCTTTAAAACCTGAAGAAACTTCATTAGTAATTTCTATAGATAAAAACCTTAGAAAAGTCTTACAAAATATTTTTTTTCTTGAGGGTTATTCAGGTGCTTTCACCTTTAAACACTTCAAAGCAGCAAGGAAACATTAAGACACTTACACATTAAACACTTAGAAAATACATATTTTTATGGTACCTTTTTTGGAGGGTTATTTAGGTGCTTTTACCTATAAACTCGCCTCCAGGGCAGTTTTTTTTTTTTAAGAAAGAAAGGGGTTATCTCCAGCGAAAGCATCAACAGGCTGCAATGCAAGGTTATTTTTATTAAAGACGAACCAAGATTAACAGGCTGCAAAGCAAAATTGTTGTTATTTAAGATGGACCATGTTTAACAGGCTGCAAAGCAAGGTTATCATTATTAAGAAATGAACCAATTCGGGAGGTTTGAGCATTTTGCAATTTAAAATTAAGACTTTATATTGAAAGAAATTAGGTGCTTTTAAACCTGCAAGCCATTTATAAACAGTTTTTACTTAGGTGAATTTACTGGTTTTTGAGTTTGCATCAGTGTTTTTAGCGGCTCTTCTTGAGACAAGTTTAAGGTGAATAATGTTAAAGATACCTGTTTTTTGTTGCTTTAATAATCGAATTTTGAAAGTTTTTTGAGCACATTTAACACTTTGTCTTTAGCCATAATATTTACCATAAATCATTCGCCAAAACTATCCATTTGCCATAAGTCATTTGCCATAAATATCCAATCATATAACTTAATTGTCTGCAAACCTCCAGCCACGTGGGACAGAGCACAGACAAATAAAAGGCGGACAATTTAGTCCGGTTTATCTTTATGGAAAGCTATGGTACTTATGAAGGTGGCAGGCAGCTGTAGATTGAGCCTAAAGCTTTTTTTCCAGCTGAATTAAATAAAGATGCCACCAAGAAATCTGCCTTTTCATTTCCTTAAACCAAAGGTCCAGGAAAGCATGTACTTTAAACTTAACAACTTGCTCTCCAGTACTTGCACTCTGCTCCCGTTGGGGAGGTGCAGTTTTATCACAAAAATCACAAGAGTTAGCATTAGAAAAGACCAAAATAAAGAATGGTTTTGAGGAATGTTGGGAAGCTCCCAGAGCTTTGCTCTTTGATTGTTAAATTTAGAACAGGAGGAACTACGAGCCTTTAGAGGCCTGGACAGGCTCCGGGAATTAATGTGTTCCTCCCCATCCTCATCAGAGCTTGTAGTATCTGGCAGAGGAACATCTACCCCATTGAGGGTATTAGCTCTGGAGAGATTTTCAGCTTGGGAATTTGCCTCCTCTGGGTTTTCCTTTCTTGCTCTAGATTATCGTCAAGCTTTTAAAATCTGTTTGCTAGATTTAATTTTACGACATTCTGAAAGAAAAGCCGGAGTTACAAAAGTCACCACTTTTACTAGCACCTGAAGAAACAGGTGAAGCCAGAACAAAGAAAAAACTTTCGGGAGGGAACCCATTTTTAACTCACGGTTTGAATGCTGCTTCCAGCTTCAGGAAAAGTTCATTAACATCTTGGTGGAAACTTTAGATGCTTCGTGCCCACCCAGGGACGCCAAATGTCGGGGCGCTCCGCCGGGGTCCCCGACAGTGCCGGGAAGCGAAGTTCCCTTCTACCTCCGAAGCAGGCGAGGAATGGATGAACACTCAGGAATCCGATGCGGTTTTAAAAAGGTTTTACTTATCACAGGCTCAGGCATACAAATCAGCAAAAGGAAAAACCCGATGCTTAGGATTCCAGGCTAGAACCCCAGCCACGTGTAGGCCAAGATGGCGACCACCACGTGTAAAACTTCCAAGGGGAATAAACGCTCACAAGGCGAGATCCCACCGGGAAGAAGACCGGGAGAGTGGGAACCGGCTAGTTTATACCCCCAGCAACTCAGACCTTCCTCCCATTGTTATGGAAAGCAGGGAGGGTCCAATGCCCTTAGGGTAGTCCCCTCCCCTGCATCTCACCTAGGGCCTTTACTGTGCTAATGTTTTGAGCCGGAATGCCTTTGAAATGTAGAGAAGGGGGTTTCTGAGATGGCATGTCACTGTACCAAAGATCCAACACCAATGCCAGTTAAATATTTCTCCAAGCCTTCACAAGTCTCCTCTACTTCATTGTAGTTTTTATATTTTATCAGGGAGCCGTGCTTGTTTGTTTGGAAGCAAACAGCATTTCTCTCTGGTCTAATTACTTAGGTGTCCTTACGTGGCCAGGCTAATATGCTGGTAAGATCTAGCTAGTCCCACGATGATTGTGATAGCATGGGAGAATATTTATACCAGCTAGTACAGCATACATGGTCGGATAAACTGCCACATTTAGACTACCCCCTTATCTACGGAGTGATTTGCGGGAGGCAATCCAGAGCAGATGCAGCGGCCCTTAGGAGTCCTGCAACAAAATACGACACAGGCAGATTGCCAGGCTTGCCGTGCAGGTGGCATACTCTTGTAGTCACCTCTAAATACAGCATTTATTGATGATTCTAGTGGCTGCAAGCAGCCGGGCAAGCCCGGGCCTGTGATAGGCTCGTCTGCTGGATGGAGTTCTGAGGAGAGGGAGGTCCAGATGTGGAAAATGGCAGCCCTCCTGGAGTGGGGGTATTATTTGGCTTGTTGCGAGGCTCTGCTGGGGTGGCTCTCTCTATATATAATCTCTATATAAAATTATATATATATTTAAAATTATATATATAATTTTTATATCCAAGGCTAGAAAAAAACAGAACCCAGGAGGGACACATCAAGGGTAGAAATTTACCACAAGTATGTGGGAGACAGAGACTTGGTAGGCTAGAGAAGGGATCAGTTTGCCAATTATAGTTGGAAATGCCAATGCGATACTAGAGCTGAGTATTGAAAGTAGACAAAGAGATATGCATGATAGCCCCTCGGTGTATGTATTGCAAGCCACAATGTGCAAAAAAAGAGAGAGGGAGAGAGAGAGAGAGAGAGAGAGAGAGAGAGAGAGAGAGAGAGAGAGAGAAGCAGAGTGCCTGACATAGAGATAGAGGCAGGCAGGGGATGGTGCAAGGGAGGGAAACTGGGGTCATTGGTGGTGGGAAATGTGCCCTGGTGGACGGATGGTTGTTGCAACATTGTATGACTGAGACCTGATCATGAACAGCTTTGTAAATGTCTATCTTACAGTATTATAATAAAATTATTTTTATTCTTTTTATAAAAAAGGGGAGCTCGTCATTGGAGACCTTCAGAGCTAGCAGAAGGCAGAGATAGAACTGCGACTAAGTCTCCAACGCATGCACCCAGTTCACATAGATAAAGTCGTTACAGATTCTGGGACCCTGCATCTAAGCTGTTCCCAAAAGGACTAAAATTAACTTGCACAAGTTCCCCCATTCAACTAGCTGACAGTGGCACAATCCCAAGCACAGAAGACCCCAAGCACACATTTCCCATTTAGTTACTAGTCACTGGTGAAACCTCAAACACAAAACCCCAAACTCATGACATTCCTAAAATAATACTTCCTCCAAGGTGATGCCTGAGATGCCCCCTAACTGCGTAGACAGAGATGCTCTCTCAGAGTGTCCCTGTGTGTCCCTCTGATCACACCATCCTTTCATAGGCATTTTAATTTTGTCTAACTGTGTTGTTAAAGATTAAATTCATTTACCTCCACTCTTGCCCTTATGGGTGCAGGTCACCTTAAGAGGTCCAACTTTAGTCATGTCGTAGACACCCGTGATGTCTTTGATGTTTCAGAAGGTCATCTTAGGTGAGACTCAAATCGGTCATAGAAAAGGGTTTCAAACTACTCAGGATTTTCCACTTTAATTTAGCATATGCAAATTTTGCCATGCCCACAAGCACATGAGTGCTAAAATCTGAGGGATTCGGAGAAATAGGGCAGTTACCAATTTGGTGGACTCTAAGGAGGGAAGCATCTACAAGCAAATCTATAGGACAAGGCTGCAGGCAATTTGAGATAGATAAGTATACTATTTGGGACTTGAGGAAAATACCCTTTTTGAAAACTTCACAAAGCAATCTTGAATCAATCATTGAATCTTCTATTTCATCTTCTTGCTAAAGATAATAGCTATCAATATGTATCAGCAGGACAAAGAACAACTCAACATCTCACACATTTGTGATTTCTAACAAAGCCTTGAATTCGAGGTACGACTGAACAGGAAGAAAAGACAGAAAAATGGACCGGAGTGGTAGTACAGAGAGTAGGGCACTTGCCTTGCATGCAGTTGACCCAGGTTAGATGCCTGGTATCCCATATGATCCCCAAGCACCTCCAGGAGTAATTACTGATTGCAGAGTCAGTAGTGGCCTCAAACCAAACCAACCAACCAAGCAAAATGGGCAAGAAAAAAATGTCCTTCCATACTGACAGGTGGAAGGGTAGGAAAAATAAGGATCCAGAAAACTGAGAGATACAGGGTTTAGGGTTGTTTGCCTGGTATGCTGCCAACCTGGGTTTGATTCCTGGCATCACATACGGTCCTCCATGCACTGCCAGGAGTGATCCCTGAGTGCAGAGCCAAGATCCTATGTACTACTGGGGTTGCTCCACCCCACACCAAAATAAAAGTAGGAGGAAAGTAATTTTGTACATGAAAGTGTATGTTTAAGCATTATATTTACATTTCCTTACTTCATTAAGATTATCTTTCTTTACTTTCTCTACATAGACTCCTTAAAATAAGAAACCACAGATAGAGACACATAATTTCCTAGCTATATCAGTAGTTATTTGTATAAAGGCGAGGAATGAACAAACATACTTTTTAGATTTCTTGACTCCTACAGAGTGATGTTTGGCAAATTACTCAGAGGAAAATTTAAAATTTATGACTGTTACCTTAACTAAGGAAAGGAAAGACAGTGTTTATAATAAATGGTCTGAGTGCCAAAGAATACATGTTTATGGTCTGGTTTCAACCCAAGAAGTCTGCCAGCAAGAACATAAACTTTCGTAAAATGCTATATGAAAAGATGAAGATTTAGCATTAAAAATTAAACTACTTTCCTTTTATTAATCCTATTACTTTATATTTATTTTAGAGTTTCATAGTTTAAAAGAGTTTTTTTCCACACTTTCCTAAAATAGACATACAAATGTCTGATAGGAAAACCATAATGCCCAAAAAAGAAAGAAAGTGAGAGAGAGAGAGAGAGAGAGAGAGAGAGAGAGAGAGAGAGAGAGAATATGCCTTCTGTAGAGGACATTGGTGAGAAATGTACACTGGGGCGGAGTGATAGCCCAGCGGGTAGGGCGTTTACTTTGCACATGGCCGGCCTGTGCCGGCCCGGGTTCAATCCCCGGCATCCCATATGGTCCCCCAAGAACTGCCAGGAGTAATTGCTGAGTGCAGAGCCAGGAGCAACCCCTGAGTGTCACCAGGTGTGACCCAAAAAATCAAAAAAAAAAGGAAGGAAGGAAGGAAGGAAGGAAGGAAGGAAGGAAGGAAGGAAGGAAGGAAGGAAGGAAGGAAGGAAGGAAGGAAGGAAGGAAGGAAGGAAGGAAGGAAGGAAGGAAGGAAGGAAGGAAGGAAGGAAGGAAGGAAGGAAGGAAGGAAGGAAGGAAGGAAAGAAAGAAAGAAAGGTACACTGGAAAAGGGATGGGTGTTGGAACATTGTAAGACTGAAACCCAGTCATGAAAAAACTTTGAAACTGGATCTTAAGGTGATAAAAGAAGTGCTCATTGTAATTCCTGATTAGGAAAAAAGCAAATCAAACCAAAATTAAGATATCGCCTCACACCAATGAGAATGGCATATATCAACAAGTCTGAAAGTAGCTTGTGTTTGGCAGTGTTGTGGTGAGAAAGGAGCCCCACTTTTGGTGAAAATGTCTGGTTCAGCATCTATGGAAAGCAATATGGAGATTTCTCAAAAAAAATAGGAATAGAACTAACTCCTCTATGACCCAGCAGTACCACTTCTTGGCATCTATCTCAAAAACATAAAAACATTAAATTGAAAGGATAGATGCATGCCTATGTTCATATAGCACTTAGTATAATAGCCAAGATATGGAAACAACCCACATGCCTAAGGAAGATGAATGGATCAGAAGGTTGTGGAACATAATACACAATGGACTACTATGCAGCTCTAAGAATAAAAGAAATGCAACTTGCAGCAACACGAAAGGAAGTAGAGGGTATCATGGTGAATGAAGTCAGACAGGAGGAAGGAGCTAAATACATAACAATCTCACTCATATGTGGGATTTAAACACTCACAGCAAGGTAGCAACAAAGAATCAAAGGCAACACAAGACAATGATCCATAAAATTGAGTTTGTCATGGTGTTGAAAAAGTAAAATGTGTGTCTTTTTGTGTGTGAGTGTGTGTGATGGGGTGGGGAGGGAGAAGAAAAGAGTCTGCCTTAGATTGGTGAACAACTTTGTAACAATATAAATTTAAAAGTCCTTAGTTTGGGGGGTTTAAAAAGGAAGGGGCATTGGGATACTTGGGGAAGGGATGTGGGTACACTAACAATGAATGTGGTGTTGGAATTATGTACATGGGAAACCATGACTAATAGTATTATAAATCACAGTACCTCAATCTAACAAAAATGCAAAAAAAAAAAGTAGAAAAAAGTAAAGAACTTTCCCTAATATCTAATTTTATGCTTACTAGAAACCTGAGAGGAAAGGTTTCTAGTATAATTTCTCACTCATTATTATCCATATTACTCTACCCATTTTCCATATGTGAAAACCAAGTTTTCGAGAGGTTCCATTATGCTGATAATTTAAAATCCAACCAGTACATGAATTAGAACCTGTATTTCTTCCTTTTGTTCCAAAGTTCCACAGCACATTGCTATGAGTTATGATGACTCACTCAGTCCACTTTTCCTCCCTTTAAAAACATTCATAGGGGCCAGAGAGCTAGCCCAGCATGTAGGGCGTTTGCCTTGCACGCAGCCGGCCTGCGCTGGCCCTGGTTCGATCCCCGGCATCCCGTATGGTCCCCGAGCACCGCCAGGAGTAATTCCTGAGTGCAGAGCCAGGAGTAACCCCTGAGCGTCGCGGGTGTGACCCAAAAAAAAAGCAAAAAGAAAACACTCATAATTTTTTGTGAAATTAGCCAGGAGGAAAAAAGACAGATATAGAATGACTGACTGCATTTATTTGCATTATATATATGTATATATAATATATGTATATTATATATATTATATATACATATATATGTATATATAATATATATATATATTATATATATAATATATATATACACACACACACAAACACACCTATTATGGCACCAATATCCAAGGTCAGGCGAAATATGGATCAGGAGGTCTTATCAAAGGTGAAAATTACATAAACATGTGGGAGTCAGAGGTTAGGCAAGACAGAGAAGGGAACAGAGTGCTAATAATTGTCGAAAGTGCCGATACCAACCTAAAACTGAGCATTAAATACAGGCAGTAAAATACACATGATGACCTCTAAATGTATGTCTTGCAATCCACAATGTGTAAGAGAAGGAAGAGAGAGAGAGAGATAAATAGAAAGAGATAATAAACCATAGAGGCAGGCTAGGGGAGGGGGAGGGAATCAGGGATATTGTTGGTGGGAAATGGGCACTGGTGGAGGGATGGGTGCTGGAACACTAAGACGTAACCCAAATATGAACATCTTTGTAATTGTATATCTCACACTGGTATAATAAAAATATTAAATTAAAAATATATAAATACTCATAATTTTAAATACTCATAATTTTCAAAATAGTACCAACATTATTGCTTCATACATGCACTGCTGCTACCCTACACCCACCACCAGAGAGCCAGAGTCCATAAACCATGGGCCCAGGTCCCTTCCACTCACCCCCCAGCATCCTCGGATCCCATTCTAGTCACTATATCGTGGACTTGTTTTCCTGGGAGATCATCTAATCTCTTACTTTGTTTCTTTATACTCTGCAAATCAGTGAGATCATCTGGTCTTTGTCTCTTCCTTTCTCTTTGTCATCTCTTTTACTTAGCATGACTTCATACAGTTCCATCCAGGTTGCAGAAAACTGCAAGATTTCATCTGTTCTCAGAACTGCGCCGTATTCCACTGGATATAGAACACAATTTCTTTATATTCATCTGTTGTTGGACACTTGGGTTATTTTCAGATCTGAGCTATAGTGTTGTGATGAACAACCTGTGGGTGTGCACAGGTTCTTTTAGACTCATGTTTTTCTGTTGTTTCTCATCTTTCCTTTGAATGACTTCATGTGAAGTGATGCCTTCAGGATCACAGTTATTGGCTGTTAGCTCTCAGACCCAAATTTGGATCTCAAATTAAATTTGGATCTCAGACCCAAATTTTCTCATTCATTTCATGATATAGGCTTGGGGCAGCTTGGTGGAGCCCATGTACAAACAAATAGTATCACCGAATTCTTCATATGCTCTTGATGTTACAGGACAAACTACATATGCCACATAGAAAAATTGTCATGGGTTGCTTTCTGGCAAAAAAGAACTAAAATGTTTATCACACTTGTTTTGGACTCTTTAGTTACATGACTAGGCCATTTACTCCTGCAATATATGCTCTGAGGTACTCTGAGTATGATCTACTCAGAGTAGATTGAGTCATCTCTCTGAGGATGCACTACCATAAAATGCTAAATTGGAGTGCAGATCTATGTAGGAAGCTCCTGAACTCTTGCTCTTAGGTACCCAGTTATTAAGCCAGAACATGAGAATATTTTTTGAAGAAGTCCAATGCGTTATCCATTGCGCAACGGAGCCACCTGAGAATATTTTTTTAATTCATCACTTGTCTTCACTTGTCTTCCCACTGTTTATCGATTTGCTCGAGCATACACCAGTAACGTCTCTATTCGTCCCTGCCACGTGCTAGTGTAGCCCAATGGCATCTGCTTACTCCAGGAACATGAAGAGCCTCAAACTGTTCGTTCAGGTTATGGGAATGAAGTCTAATATTGTTACCATTTTTGGCATATCAAACATGACATGGGTAGCTTGCCAGGCTCTGCCATGTGGGGCGGGATAATCTTGGATTGTTTTTATTTTTATGACATGTCACAACTGTTTAGCATCTAGACTTCTTCTGTCAGAGATGGGGAATGCCTTGGGGGTGTAGGGTCAGGGGAACGAAGTATTCAGGGGACAGAAGCAAGGTGATTGCCCCTGTAATGAGAACACTGCGCTGGACTCCATTGGGATGCGGGGTCAGAATCACATCCCACCTGTCTCTTCTCCCAACAATAGTGAATTTCTGTCTGTGATGTCTAGAACTGGTACAGATGCTCAAGAGAGTCTTTGTGCTATATAATGTCTGAGGCTGAAGGGATGAGGTTTCCCCTTACTGGTCAGTTCTGTCCATTCCACTGAGTTTAGCATAGTGAATGCCCAAAGAACTCTTGTCTCCAAGGCATTGCTATCCTAAAGGCTACACTGTTGAGGATCACCTCTGCACCAATTAGAATTAGCTCCTTCCTGAAGATGTGCCTTTGTAAGTTGTTGATTGCTCATGAGTATTTGAGGGAATATAAATACAGAGTCCCAGGATCATGACAGAAAAGTAGCCTTCCACACACCCCTCTCCATAACTGCAAATCTACCAATAGTATTAGTTTCCAAATGATAGGAAAGTTGAAAGTCATTATTTTGCTTTTGACAGGAAAAGCAATTAAAATTTTAGGTATGTCGGTTTTTCTAGATACGTCTGTCCCATCTAGAACAAATGAGGCTAATGAGCTATTACAGGGAATGAGGTGCTTGTCATGCACATAGTCAGCCCTGTCTTGGTTCTCAGCACCTATTACATATCCCTGAATACAGAACCAAGAGTATGATCTGAGTGTCCCTGGGAATGGCCAAATATGACAGCTAAAAGGATAATAGGGGTCAGGGAAATAACTCCAAGGGCTAGTGCACATGCTTTTCATATTGGAGACTCCATCACCGCATGGTCCCCCAAGCACTGCTGGGTGTGACCCAAAGAAAACAAAACAAAATATTGATCACAGTTTTATTGCCTCTATTATTATCTCCATGTGGCTGATATAAGAGAAGCAAGGGCCTCATTTACTTTTTTTACCACAGCCACAAGAAGTGGCTTTTATCTTGGGAACTTTGATGACTGTTAACAATGTGGCATAAGCTGCTTGGATGTAGGATTAAGACCACCTGTGTCAACATGACTTAGTTATTTGTTCCATGAAAACTATGCTGGGATAGATAAGACTGTAAACCAAGAAATAACTTCACTGTTGGTTTCAGGAAATTCCTGCATATCAATTAGCTGAGATAACATTCTGTTCACTCTGTGCAAAATGCTTTCTCTTATCAAACCATGGTTACCCACCAAGACTTGCTTTAAAGCCTTCAGCTCACTATACATCAGTCCTAAATGATTGTGTCATGATCTTTCACAATTCTCATCTGTTCCCCCTTGAAGACCCTCTTGAAGTCATTGGAACTAAGATCTCCAAACCCAGAAATATACCCTCGTGTCCTCCTTTATATGAATACTACTGCTCTTTCAGAGTGATGTTTCTATTATTCATTCATCCGCTAATATTTGGGGATTAAATAACCCTTATTTTATCAATGATGGTCAAGAAGCCCAGAGAGTTTCAGAAATTTGACCTAATCCAAGGACTGATGTCATGTAATCACCCTCATCACATCACTACTCTGACTGTCTATTGGAATAAAGATCAGGGGCGCCTAACATTGCAAGTGTATGATTGTGAGTTCAGATCCCTGGTGTCCCACATGCACAAAACACCATCCTGACAGCTCCGCAGTTTGAGCCTCCGCTATGTGTGATTCCAGCACTGCAAGTATTTTCTGGCTGCGCCTCAAAAGGCATGACTCTGCTCAGCAGCACAGCTGAGAAGTATGACCACCACAGAACACAATAGCTAAAAATAAAAAGTGCGAGTGCTCCCAACCAGCTAGGCGTGTGTGCTCCCACCGCCCTGCTCTAGTGGCAACAACAAAATTTACAAAGGCAATACAGGGAAAGAAGAGTGGATTTTAGATCATCATCATCATCATCATCATCATCATCATCATTTGATCACTTGACATCCCGTTATTTGTCGAAAAATCGAGCGGGCACCAGTAACATTTCCATTTGACCCTATCACGTGCCAGTGTAGCCCAATGGCATCTGGTTGCTCCAGGAATACGAAGAGCCTCAAACTGTTCTTTCAGGGTCTTGATGAAGAAGTCTGACCATCTTGTAGGTGGGCGGCCACGTGATCTTTTGACATCCCATGGGATCCAGTCGGTAATGGCTCTAGTCCAGCAATAATCTCCAAGTCGCATTACATATCCAGCCCATCTGATTTCGATGCCTTGGCAAACGAGACAGCGTCCCTGACTCTCGATCGTCGACAGAGATCAGAACTCCGGATTCCTTCTTTCACTTGAGTGAGGTGTGATATTCCAAGCATAGCTCTTTGGGAGGAGACCCGGATAGCATTCTCATCCTGCTTTCATAGGGCCCAGGTCTCTGAGGCATATGTTAATGCAGGGAGAATGGTGGAGTCTAAGAGATCTGCCTGGAGCCAGAGGTTTTTTGTCCTTTTAGTTATTTCTTCGATGCTGTTTAAGTCGTTCCACGCTGCTCTCTTCCTCCTGGGCGCAGCTCAGGTCCTAGGTCGTTTGTCATGTTGGAGTTCTTGACCTAGGTACACATAACTGCTGCATTCAGAGATCCTTATTCCCTTGAGAGTGTTTAGAGATGTTTTCTCTACATTCAGAGAGTGTTTGTTCCATCGAGAGTGAATATAATAATAATAATAATAATAACAATAACAGCAGGGCTTTTTAGCTTTTTTGAAAGTTGTTTTTCAATTTTACCTTTGTGCTTATTTAAATTTCTAAGACTGAAAAACAAAATATCCAAACTATGGTCTCCTTTACCATCCTGTGACTGGTGTTTTCTGTGTGGTCTTAGGTATTTGAATCAAAGTCTAACATGATTTCAAAATCAACCCCAGGATTGGTCACTGACTAATATTCTCAAGGGAATCTGTAAGATTAGTGGGAGTCAAGGGAACCCAATGTATCCAAGGTGTCATTTTTAAGAGATTAGTAAGGTATGAATTGATGTATTCATTTTCTAGGGCTGCCCTAATAAATCACCATGCTGCTGTTGACTTTGGATGAGAGGAATGTATTATCTCATAGCTCCCAAGGCACACACCCAAGATTAAGGTGTTAGCAGGCAGTTCTCACTAGCCTCTCCAGAGGCAACAAGAAAGAAACCATCCTAAGCCTCTATTCTAGCTTCTTCAGCTCCTGAAATCCTAAATATTCTTTTTCTTGAGCTTCAGACTTCAGCATGTGTCCCTAAATCTTCAAGCGGTCTTCCCACTGTCTCGTCTCCTTTTCCATCTTTTATAGAGACACCTGTCATTAGAGTTAAATTCCACCCATGTCCAGGATTTCACCTCAAATCTGTTAATTATATCCCCAAAGACCCACCTTATAAATAAGATTCTGAATCTCAAAGTGTATATATCTGTGGGACCACTGGTCAAGTCACTACAACTAGGAAGGTTTCTAACCCACCCTGTTTGTTGTCATCCACACGAGCAAGACTTGAATTAAGATACCAACCAAGGGTTAAAGAAATAGATAAATGGACTGGAGAACATCTTTGCAGATGGGAGGCCCTGGTTCGATTCCTGGCACAGCAAATAGTTTCCTAAGCATTACCAGGAGTGATTCTTGAGCACCAAGCTGGAAACAGTCTTGGAGCACCTCTGGGTGTGGTAAAATAAAGAAATAAATAACAACTCCACAAATAGCTTAAAGAGTAAGCAACAATAACTCTGTATAAAAAAATGTAGGCAGCCTTTGATCAAAATTGATATCCACTTTCCAAGAATACTCAATAATCACACAATTATGGAAGTGGATAGGTGGAATTTTAAATACCTTAGTCATAGCTTCAATTGCCACCGAGATAAAATGGCTCTCAGAACAGATCATTTTTCAGAAATGTCTCAATTATTTTTTGTTTTTGTCTTTTTTGGATTGAGCTCTTCATGTTCCACACGCTGGGGAGGTATCTGAGTGATGGCAAGCTGCCTTGGCCCTTACCTTCTCCAGTTTCCTAAAAGGGCAAAAGTGAGAAGACAGCAAGATAGTGAGAGGAGTAACGCTATGAGCATTCCAAACTTCAAGCCATCTGGGAAAGGACACATTAAGGCTCAATACAGATAATTCCTATATATGCTAGCAAAATTACTGATAAAACTTGTTGTTTTTTCTTCATAAAAAATCCCTGAAATGTGGGGCCAGAGCGATAGCCCAGCGGGTAGGGCGTTTGCCTTGCACGCGGCCTGCCTGTGCCAGCCCGGGTTCGATCCTCGGTGTCCCATATGGTCCCCCCGCACACCGCCAGGAGTGATTCCTGAGTGCAGAGCCAGGAGTAACCCCTGAGCATTTCCGGTGTGACCCAAAAAGCAAAAAAAAAAAAAAAAATCCCTGAAATGATAGTATTCCAGGATGATTTCTTCACTTAACTGAAGTTTTTCAAATATGTTGACCCTGTGGAAGTATAGTATGTGTGTATATACTTGTCACCTAAATAAAAAGCTTCTCTAAATAATCTTTATTCTGAGAACCATAGAGCATCCTGATATTGTCTTCTCCACTGAACTTTAGTTCTGCTAAATGCAGAACTTGCTAATGTATAATGATAGTTCATTTAAAAATTTTTTTATTATACCACAGTGAAACATACAGTTACAAAGGTGTTTATAATTGGCTTTTGGTAATACAGTATCCCAACACCCATCCCTCCACCAGTGCCCCATCCCCACCACCGGTAACCACACCCCTTCCCGCCCACCCTCAGGCTGCCTCAATAGCAGGTACCCCCTTTTCCTCTCTTTCTCTCTTCTCTGTCTCTGTCTCTCTCTGTCTCTCTGTCTCTGCATCTCTCTCCCTCTTCTTTTTACACATTGCAGCTAGCTCTGCAGACATTTAGGGTTTATCATTTATGTCTCTGTGCATATTCAATGGTGAGTTCTAGTCTGACATTACCATTTCCCACACTCAGTAAAACACTGGTATATATTTATATCCCATTAATTAATGCAATCATTCTATATCTGTCTTTTTCCTTCTGACTAATTTCACTCAGTATGATAGTCTCCATGTCCATAATGATGGTTCATTAACTAGCATTGCCCACACTTTACCAGATCTACTGCAACATATATATTTTAACAAGGCACATGTTATATCATAAAAAAGCAGCTTCTTGAATTTTGCAGGGTAAATATTTGTTTACTTTTTAAAAAAATTTTATTATATCACTGTGAGATAGGCAACTACAAAGCTGTTCATGAATGGGGTTCGATCATAGAGTATTCCAGCACCCATCCCTCCCCAGTACACATTTGCCACCACCAATATCGTCCCCAGTTTCCCCTCCCCCTGCCTCTGTGGCAAACACTTTTCTTCTCTCTCACTCTTTCTCTCTTCTTTTGCACATTGTGGTCTGTAGTACATTCAATGAGGGGTTATCATGCATATATGCATGGTAAATATTTAGACACTTTCTTATTCCTATGACTTTGGGACAAAGGTGCTTTCTTAGGACCTGAAAGATAGACTTCAATCCTTGGGAAAAGCACCTCGAGTAACTGCACATTAGCTAGTCTATTATTAGAACACATTTCCCCCGAATATATTAAGGCCTTTACCATATGAGTGAATGATGCCTTGTATTTGTTCCCTTTCCTCCAAGGACAGTATTTGTGGTGGCCCTGTAGTAGCTGCTGATAAATTGACCCTTGTTCCACCTCTACCTGGTCCGAGGATGCTCAGTCCTTACTCAGTTTCCATGACACTGTATCAAATTCACAGCAGAGAGACTCTAACCCATTCATCATGGCTAGCTGTACACAACTGGTCCTGTCAAGACCAGGACTGGGGTACCTGACTGAGTGTGCTCATGCGGGACACAGCTGACTTTCTACTGGACTCTAGGAAGGCAGATAGAGTCAAGTCCAAGCAGGACTGGTGGGAATACTGACACAAAATGGAGATTTTAAAAAAATCAACATCCATTCAGGATGTAAGAAAACCGCAAGAAAACTCAAGGATTAGCAGGATCTCTAGGTTAGTCACTGTGGGCTGCGTTAAGATAATAGACCCAAAGTATGGTAGAACTGACTGGTTCAGCACCTCCATGATTGTGTGAAGAATGCCGAGAGAGAGAAAGACACAAAAGAATGCCTGTCTTCAGAAACTCTCGAGCTCATTCGCCAACGTGGCAAGGCGCGAGCCTCAGGAGACCAAATGCTAACGTCCAAGCTTGCTAAACAGTGCAGAGAAGCGATAAAAGAAGACCTCAAAGACAGAAGAGCAGAAATACTGGAAGATGCAGCAGAAGCCGGGAAAAGCATTCGCACTGCCCTCCTGTCCTTCGCCAACTATAAGACCAAGATGACTGCCCTCCAACTCCCTGATGGATCTATCACATCTTCCAGAAAGGCAATGGAGAAGATTATCCAGGACTTCTACTCAAATCTCTTTGATAGCCACATCCACCTGCCCACATACCAAATTCCACAGGATGGATATGTCATTCCCAATGTTCTCCCTTCTGAAATCCGACATGCCATCTCATCGGTAAAGAAGGGAACAGCACCAGGCCCAGACAAAGTCAGACCCGAACACCTGAAGAATCTGCCGTCAATACTCATCTATACACTAGCTCGGCTCTTCACACGCTACCTGTCCGAAAGCAAGGTGCCCTCCCAATGGAAAATCAGCAGGATAGTTCTACTGTTCAAGAAGGGAGACATTCACGACATCGGCAACTACCGCCCCATCTGCCTGTTGTCTGTCATCTACAAGATGTTTACACGAGTCATCCTGAACAGGATTAGCAGAACACTAGATGAAGGACAACCATGTGGAGCAAGCAGGCTTCCGGAAAGGATTCAGCACAATTGACCATATCCACACAGTAACCAAGCTCATCAAGGTTTGTAGGGGAGTATAAGATTCCGCTCTGTCTCACGTTCATTGATTTACAGAAAGCCTTTGATTCTGTGGAGACTGAAGCAGTCATCGAAGCCCTAGCCAAACAGGGTGTTCAGACCCAATACATCAAGATCCTTCGTGAGCTGTATTACGGATTCACCACCAGGATCTCACCATTCTACAAAGAAGTGATCATTGATGTCAAAAAGAGGGGTTCAACAGCGTGATACCATTTCCGCCAAAACTCTTCAGCGCCACCCTCGAGAACATCATGCAACAATTAGAATGGGAAGGAATGGGAGTGAAGATAGATGGTCGGCAACTACACCACCTCCGCTTTGCTGATGACATTGTTCTAATAACACCAAACATTAGCCAAGTGACACAAATGCTGGCTGACTTCGACCGAGAATGTGGAAAGATAGGTCTACAGCTGAATCTAAAGAAAACTATGTTCATGAAGAATGAACTAGTTCCTGAGGGCCCCATTCACTCTCAATGGAACAAACATCTCTGAATGCAGCAGTTATGTGTACCTACGTCGAGAAGTCAACATGATGAACGACCTAAAACCTGAGCTGTGCAGGAGGAAGAGAGTGGTATGGAATGCCTTCAAAGGCATTGAAGAAATAGCTAAAAGGACAAAGAACCTCCGGCTCTGGGCACATCTCTTTGACTCCACCGTTCTCCCTGCATTAACATATGCCTCAGAGACCTGGGCCCTACGAAAGCAGGATGAGAATGCTATTCGGGTTGCCCAGAGAGGAATCGAAAGAGCTATGCTTGGAATATCACACCTCACTCAAGTGAGAGAAGGAATCTGGAGTTCTGACCTCCGTCGCTATTCCAGAATAAGGGACGATGTCTCGTTTGCCAAGGCATCGAAAATCAGATGGGCTGGACATGTAATGCGATTTGGAGACAACTGCTGGTCTAGAGCCATTACCGACTGACTTCCTTGTAAAGACCCTGAAGGAACGGTTTGAGGCTCTTCACATTCCTGAATCAACCAGATGCCATTGGGCTACATTGGCACGTGATAGGGTCCAATGGAAATGTTACTGGCGCCCGCTCGAGCAAATTGATGAGTAACGGGATTCAAGTGATCAAGTGATGGTAGAAAGGAAGTTTCCAGAACAAGGGAAAAGAGAGTTGGAGGCAGAAGTCCTGATCCACCATAGTTGTAGCCTTGGTCAAGGGACACAGCCAGCCCCCAGTGACTTCATGAGGTGGGCACCGAGGAAAAAAAATTACCTCAACTTCCCTCTGTTCATCCAGTTTCCCTGATTTAAAAAATTTAGAGACCTTTATAGACCAGGCACTGCTCCAAGTGAATTATCTGTTTTAACTCATTGCGTGTTAAATAATCCTCCAAGAAGATTATTAATGCCATTTTCTGATGGTGTTGCTATTTCTTATTGAAATCTAGCACACGTGCAATTTTGTGCACACTTTCTGTAGCAAGTAAGTGCTCACAAAGGCCATTCACCAACTCCCTGGTAAAGAAACAGGATATACCAGCACCCCACCCACCCCAGAAGTTTCTCTTTGGTCTCCACCACCCTGAGTGCAATTCTGGTTTCCAACACCCCTGGCGAATACACCTATGTGCTGACATCACATAGCACAAATTCTTTAATCCAACCTTTTTTTGCTCAACATGCTTGTAGTTCCAGACTTGTTTTTTGAAATTGTGATAAGCTATGCATACTCTTAAACAGATTGTTTTAACCATTTATCCATTAAGGTAAAACTCACAAATAAAAATTGGTTATATTTAAGGGGCATAATAATGTTATAAAATAATCCCTATGAAAAAAGCTAATTGTCACTTGTATTACTTGTATCACTTGTATTCCTGTTGTTCATCGATTTGCTTGAGTGGGCACCAGTAACATCTCTATATGTCCTGTCACATTTTAGTGTAGCCCAAGAGCATCTGCTTGCTCCAGGAACAAGGAGAGAGCCTCAAACTATTCCTTCAGGTCATGGGAATGAGGTCTATAATTGTTACTGGTTTTTGGCATATCAAATACGACACGGTAGCTTGCCAGGCTCTGCCTTGCGGGTGGGATACTCTTGTAGTAGCTTCTCATCTTGTGCATATATTGATGAACCAACGGGGAAGATCAGCTTTTCTGCTGGGTGGAGCTCTGACGATCTGTGGAGTCCAGAGGTTGAAAATGGCGGCCCTCACGGTGTGGGGGTTCCTCTGGCTTCTTGTGAGGCTCTGCTGGAATGGCGGGCCAGGGCTAGAACCTGCCTTCCCTCCTGGGTGCCTCATGATCATCTGGCACAAGAAGAGCAAGCGGTGTTTAGGAGACCTGGAGTTCCCACTGGCAAGTCTCAGCTAATTCTGCCAGAGGAATAATGCAAGAGTTTAAGGAATCAATGTCCCTCAGATCCTGCAGTGCCATAGAGGAGCTAGGGGCCTCCAGCGATGCACCTAGCAATTGTTGGAGTACCAAGTGGTGCTGGGACTCAAACCTGGGTTGGATGCAAGCTAGACTTTCACCTCACTGCTACACTGTCTCTCAGCCGTGCAACTACTGCTTAATGTATGATTTTAGTATATGATTTAATATACACATATCATTGGTACATTACACAGCCATCCCCACTATCCATCTTCACAACTGTTTCATAATCCCAAATAGAAACTCTCCACCCTTGAATCATTAACTCCTTATCCTCTATTCCCTTCAGCCCTGAGGGTTCTGTTGAACTGAGCTTACAGGGGGTTAGGAGAGCTGCACTGTTCAGGAATGGTCCTTGGGATAATGATGGAGGGAAGAGGGCTTTCTATGCTTGGTTTGTTATGGGAATAATATATGTGTGATAAGTGTGATTAACAGTATTATAAATCCTGGTACCTCAATAAAATGGTGAAGGAAATGAGAAAATTCTTTTCTTTTCTGTCTCAAGATTTACCCGTTCTAGATGTTTCATTTAATTGAAATCACACAAGTAAATCTGTCCTTTGATAATTGTGTTTTTTCCAATAAGTTTATTGTGTTCTGGTTCTGATGGTGATCCAGAGTTTTACATGAAAGGAAACTGAGAAACAGAATCACTAAGAGAGCACCTGGCCTGATAGCTTGGGCTTCAGAGTATGAGCTCTGAGGGGTGCTTTTCAACCAGGTCTTATTTTTACAAAGTCAGGGACGTTTTTGAATCCTGGCCAGCACAATGGCTCTGTGTACTCAATCCACCTAGGTTCAGAGAACCTAAAAAGCACACTTTCTCTTGTTCCTAAAGAAAGGGTTTCTTTTTTGCCTTCTACCCTGATTAAAAGGGTAAAATTTCCCTTCCAATGGCAGACTCATAGTTGACAGTTTTTGCAGCTCTGGCCAGCTGTCACTTTCTATGATACTTGCATCCCTGAGTCAGGTCTCCTTTCCAAGGTCGCCATATGTAGGCTCAGCTCCCTATTGGGCAAAACTCATCGGCCCACCATTCCTAAGGCAGTAAGATTTACTTGGATGATCAGTGTGGTGCAAACTTTCCTGTTGACATAGGAATGGGAATAATTCCCTTTGGAGTGCAATATGCCACTCTGGCTACGGTTAGGATGGAGAGAGTCTGGTTGGCCAACAGCAATGCATCTCACCCAGAGTGAATCTGGAGCCACTCCCTGTCTTTGAGCAGTCAGACCACAGCAAGGTCGTGCATGTTTACAAACAGCCTGCACATGTCTGCCTTTTCCTAGCCAACTCTCCAGAATTCCTGTGCCACAGAAGGCTGGTGCCAAAAAAGAGGTGGGTAGCTGTAGCTCTCTTATGTGGCCTGGCTGAGAGGTTGTAGTGCTCTCCAGAAAACAGGTGCTGTTCTTCGAATACAGGAGTGATGGAATGATGAGGCAACCCTATGA
This sequence comes from Cryptotis parvus, assembly GCA_021461705.1. Lineage (NCBI taxonomy): Eukaryota > Metazoa > Chordata > Mammalia > Eulipotyphla > Soricidae > Cryptotis > Cryptotis parvus. The sequence goes on along the minus strand of JAJIBD010003351.1, from coordinate 144,894 downwards.
CATAGCCAAATGTTTAATTTCGGATTTCTTTCTCATCCCTCCCCCCCCCTCCCTTCCCTTCCCTCCCCTCCCTCCCCTCCCCCTCCCTCCTCTTCCCTTTCCCCATCCCCTTCCGCCCTGCCCCACCCTGCCCTGCCCTTCACTTCCCTTGCCCTTTTCTTTTTTTTTCCTTTCCATTTTTGGTTGACACATGGTGGTGCTCAGGGTTTACTCCTGGCACTTCCACCTCCCTGTGTTCAGAAGATCATATGTGGTGCCAGGGATCACACCTGGATCAGCTTCTTACAAGGCCATTGCCCTGCCTGCTGTTGTATCTCTCTGGCCCACAATGTAGGGGTTTTCAAACATAGGACATGTTCTAATATGAAAAATTTCAAACTGTATTTTTGCTTTCTGTTTTTTTTTTTAATGATTAGTCTTCTGGGGTGTGTGAGTGGCAGAGCACGTGCCATGCCTGTGCAGGGCCGGTTACATTCTTGGTACAACACTCACCTGCCTGCCCCTCACCTGTAGCCCTACCAGATGTAGCTAGTGTGGCCCCTGGACATCCCAGGAGTGGCTCAGTTTTCTCCATCTGACTACCAGGAGGGCATCCACCCCCCAAATTAGCAATAACTGGCCAAACATTTTCTTTCTGTGCTGCAATGAATTGTGATGCAATTCTGGTTCCATCGAAGATCAGAGACAATCACACCAAAATTCTGGCTTGCCCTTGTCTATTGAGGCCTTTATTGCTAGAGTGTCTGGTAGCTTCTAGGGTCCCCCTTTTTACATCCTCCTTTCATGTAATTTCATCCAGGAACTAGGGTCCAAATGCCATTTCTATTTGTCAGAAGTCACTTGACTAAAAGAAGCAGAAACTCAACTATCTGAAGCAAAGAGGAATTTATTGACTCACATGATTGTAAAGTTAGAGTAATAGGGCCCAGGGCTTCCTGTAACTCCAGCTTGTCACCTTTCTCCCTCTCTCTATCATTTGAATCTGCCTTTTGCTCAGTTGACTTCATCCTCTTCAGAAGATGATCCAAAGTAGTTAAAAAAAACTTGGTAGCACTATGTTTGCATTGCACAGATTTAGCAATCCTGCCTGAAAGAGAACTCTTTGTTCTTGACTGTTCCATCTAAAGCTCTTCGGTGAATTCTTAGTGAATTAACCTGATTCATTTAAACATCCCTAGAGAATCCCTGTGACCGAGTGGGTGGTATGTGCTGACTGTTCAGCCTTGCTGGCTGCTTGGCCAAGGGAGGGCTCAGGGTTTTGAATAATAACCCCTTTGAGATTACTAGACCCAAAGAAGAAATATTTCCCCAAAGAAAATAAAAATAAAAATATTATTGAGGTGGTAGTGGGTAGTCCTGGAGCAGGAGTGAGCGTCTCTTGACTTTGCCCTGTGGAAGCAAACTTAAGAACAGGGAGGAAAAGGAAGTTGATTCCTATCTTTAGGAAAGATCCAAGGACAGCTCAAAGAAAAGCTATAGGCATCACTGCTTCCAAAACTAGAAAGAGGCTCAACTCAGCTGGATTCTGTCTCTCCATCTGTTTCTCTCTCTCTCTCCTCCATGTGTATGGGTCTAATCCTCCCCTACTGCATTTGGTGTTAGTTTTTCTCCATATCAGGCCATAGCTGGAAAATGTTCCATCTTCTACCATACTAATTATGATAGGCCAGGATGAAGGGTCAAACATCTCAAATCATGTCCTTAACACACCCTATGCCTTCCAGTGGGTTCTTTGAGGAGACTCTGAATATTTAGTATGGGTTATGATCTATAAAACTGAAGGAAGATATTTTTTCTCTTGAAAAAGTGAAATTGAGGAGCAACCCTGATCCACCCCTTAGAAGTCCTAGAACTAAAAGGATTTGCTAGTAATGTAGTTCTCTGCTACAGCAGGTGGCAGGCACCATCGTATCCTTTCATCTCTGGAGCCAGTCTGCCTTCAACTGGAAAATCACTTGGGTAAAATGTTCTTAGACCTGAGGCATTCCCCCAAAGGGTTAGACAGCTGAAGGCCCTGTAGCACTTCCTCCGATGGGGATTAAGTCTTTTCCTAAAATGTAATCACAGAGGTGTATCTTATACACCTCTGGGATTGTATAGGTTGCATTTTCCAACCTATACTAGGAAAGTGTTTCTGGCTCATTTTCCATTCAGCCAGCGAGGCAAGTAGGCTCTCCACCATGGAAGCATTCAAGAAACCAGGCTCCTTCAGCATCAGTGGCTTCACCAAAACATTGGACCCCATATATTTGTCCAATGAGGAAAATTAATGGGGAGGCACATGGTTGTTTCTGTTCATATACCAGTGTGGGGGGAAGTGAACTGCCAGGGTCAAGAGGAGGGGAAGAGATATTGTCTCTCATACAGGTGCCCTGACCCGTTCGTGCCTCTTTCTGCATGTAGCCTCCTAGGGAGGCTATTATTGTCTGTCCCCCAGGCTGTGGCCTCTGCTTCTTCACCCACTGCAAACTCCTCAGGATCAACATGATCTCATGCCCAGTCACATCCTCCAGTTCCCTATATTGACTTTTCACACTAAAGACTTTTAGTCTTGGAACAGGGGCATTCCATGATAATTCCTCTCCCATTGTTCTTTCCTGAGAGTCATTCCAATCTAACTTCTCAAGGTTCTGTTTCTTCTCCTACCCTTTACAAAGACATAAAAATGACAAGGGACTCTTTCTCTCTCTCTCTCTACACACACACACACACACACACACACACACACATGCACACACACATATGTGTGTGAGCGCATGTGTGTGTGTGTGTGTGTGTGTGTGTGTATTGTGTTGGACTCCTCCTGAAGGTAGTCTTCCTCTTCACTACACTTCAGGCCTGAAACATGGGGTTGAGGAGACAGCTCAGGAGTGAGGACACTTTCTTGGCATGTGCAAGGAGAGAAGTTTGATCCTTCATAACACATCTTCGTTCCTCCTCCTTCCCTACCCCACACCCCTGCCAGTGCTGCTGGGCATAGCTCTGAAAATTCCCCAGCACTGCTAGACCCAAGCAGACTTGTGTTGCCAGGTCTCAGCATCAACTGAGTATTACCTGGAGTGATTCTGGACCCCTGAACACTGCTCGGAGACTCTCTCCTTCCCCTCAAAACAAAAATAGGGAGAGGGAGATATAGTACAGGGGTTAAGGAACTTCCCTTATACACAGCTGACCCAGGTCCAATCCTGGTACCACATATGGTCCCCTGAGCACTGCCAGGAGTGATCAACTGACAAATTTTTTGCAGAGAGAAAAATTAAGCATAAGGGGGGAAAAGGAACAGCTCATCTTCAGATAAGAGGAGGCATGTGATTATGAAGATGTGATTGTGAAGATGTGTAAGGCTACACTCCTCACATTTATTTTGTGTCGGTTACCACTTTCAGCAATGGGCCCAGAGCAGTGAGCTAAATCCTAACTACAGGGATTTTATTCTAAGGAAGAGAGACAGAGGGTAGAGAAAATTAGCCCTGAACACCATGCTGGGAGTAGCCTCCAACGTCATCAAAACCAGAAAGAGAGAATAAGTAACAAACCAGACATGGAAAAGAATTTTGAAAAAATAAAATGGGGGTTAGCATGTGCAGGGGCCAGAGGTTTGCTACTGTAGCTAGTATAGTAACAGTAAGCTGTTGATTTATTTTGAGTCAAGGAATGATAAAAATTGATTCACGTATTAATAAGATATCTTTGGTAGTTGTGGTGGAAATAGATTGTAAAACACCAAGAGAAGAAGCAAGACCACTGAATAATCTGAGTGAGAAATGAATGTGGCTTGGTCTAGCCTTGTGATAGGGTAAGTGAGGAGAGTAGAGAAAGAAAGTAGAAGCAACAAACTTTCCAAATCAAAATGTACATAAATATAAAGAGTAATAGAGAAAGCAATAAAGTATAGATTGAAAAAGCAATAAAGTGTTACAGAGAATAAGTAAGAGAGCAACAGAGGAGTATGGAGTATATAGAGTAAGAGCAATAGAGGAGTATAGAGTATATAGAGCAAGAGCAATAGAGTAGTATGGCATAAGAACAATAGAGGAGTATAGAATAAGAGCAATAGAAGAGTATAGAATAGAGTAAGAGCTATAGAGGAGTACAGAATAGAGTATGAGCAATAGAGGAGTATAGCATAAGAGCAATAGAGAAGTACAGAATAGAGTAAGAGCAATAGAAGAGTATAGAAGAGAGTAAGAGCTACAGAGGAGTACAGAATAGAGTAAGAGCATAGAGGAGTATAGCATAAGAGCAAGAGGAGTCAGTAAGACCCCAAGACCTTAGGTAAAGCAACCAGAAGGATGGAAGTTTCCTCAGCTGGATTGGGGTGGACTGTAAGTAGGACAGGATTTGGGGGAAGGAGAAACTTGGTTAGAATGAGAGTGAGGTACTGTCAGATATCCAGTTATGGATTTGGGGGCTGGGGAGTTCCTTATGCGAATCTGGAGCTCTAAGGTCCTTCCCTGCATCATTGCCCAGGAGAGAGAGGATAGCTCAGTAACTTGACCACCAGTTTTTATTCATAAATAGCATATGAAAGAGACACCTCTAAATTTAGTACTTAGCATAACATTATGTGGCACCTTCTTATCTGCACTAGCCTGAAGTTGTTTTATTTAAAAAAAATTAATGTCTTGATCCAAAGACGTGTTTTCTCAACCTCATCTTCATAAAGTGGGTGACATAATTATGGATACAATTCTTTTTTCTACCACCCAAAGCCATAATTGGTTAAAACAAACAGACCCATTAATTTGTGTTGTTTGTATGTTCTCTCTCTTGTCTTTAAAAGCACCGCCTGCACCAGTCACCAGTGTTCTTCCCAGAACCCTCAGAACAACTCTTCTCCAGATTCTGCTTTCATCCGTCCCTCTCCAACCAGTATTTTTTAAAAATATTTTATTATAACACCATGAGATAAGCAATTACAAAAATGTTCATGTTTGGGTTTTGGTCATACAGTGTTCCAGCACCCATCCCTCCACCAGTACCCATTTCCCACCTCCAATGTCCCTGATTCCCCTCCCCCTCCCTAGCCTGCCTCTATGGCAGGATCTTTATCTCTTTTTCTCTCTTTCTTTCTCTCTTCCTTCTCTTACATATTGTGGTGGAATAACTGATCAAGAGGCTAGCTCTCCTGGTTTCAGGAAGTGAAGCTGGCCCTTGATGTTTCGGGCTATACCTATATGGAGGGCAAATGGACATTAACATGTCCAAGCCTTCCTGGCTTGTCCTGTCTGTGCAACGGGGACAGAACAGGTGTGTGCCCAGAAACAAGGAGCCCATGACCTCTGACCTCTCCCTTCATTCTCATGCTTGCTGCCCTCTAAGGAACATCCTCACTGCCCCAGGCTCAGCTTAAAACCCGAGGAAGCTGCCATTTCTTGAAAGGCTACACTGGTGTCCTACGGAACAGGTGTGCCCAGTGGCAGGATCCAGGAGTGCGCTTGGCTCAGGTTTCCCTCTGCGTCAGCTGATCCTTGGCACTATGCGCGGAGCATCTGGGAGACCTGGCACAGAGGTAATCCCACCTTTGTTTGACAGCTCGCAGACACACTGGCGAGGCGGGAGAGGAGCGCAGCCAACTCCCTGTGGAGAGGACCCGAGATCAGGTGAAAGGAGAGGCGGCGGGATGCCCAAGTTGGCAGCTCAGCCGCTGGCACAGCCCGGGGCACTCTGACCCCATCTTCCATCCTTCCTGAGGCTTGCAGGGAAGCACACACAAGGCTTTTTACAGGCGTCCTGCTTCAGGCTCGGTAGGGTGGCTGCAAACACAACAAAAAAATATTTCTAGAGTGGAAAGATCTTTAGAAATGTCCTCGCCAAAATGTTTTATTTAGTCCTTCATCAAGGGACTTATTGATGCAGGGAGGATTTTCAGAACTCCTTTGAGCTCAGAGGGGTACAGCCTGCAGGGATGTGTGTGTGTGTGTGTGTGTGTGTGTGTGTGTGTGTGTGTGTGTGTGTGTGTGTGTGAAGGGGCCCAAAGGAACACTGGCTGAGGGAGGGCCTCCGACTTCCGCTCGGACACTCTTGAACCCACAAAGACGGCTGGATTCATAACACGGGTCCTTAGGGTTTCCTCTGCGATACTCCTCATTTCCATGGAAACCACAGCTATTTCTGATATAAAATAGAGGCCCTCTCTCAACATCACCCTCAAAAAAAATGAAGGTCTGGTTTTCATCTCTGTGGCTTAGGTTGAGGCCAGATTTTTTCCCCTTTGTCTCTTTTATGAAATTTGGAAGAAAGCGTTAAAGGCAAACTCCTAAAGGGGAGCAGTAACGTCCTCTCTGAGTTCAGACAGGCGCGAGGAACCCTGTTTCCAAGCAGCAAGTCTTGACTCGCTCAAGGCTTGCTCAAGGCTTTGGAGACCCCACACTGAGCTTGTTTTTAAGTGGGCCTCTGAGTTTTTCTGGCTGTTTTCTGGTGTAACTGTCTGGACTTCTAAATTACAGGGGGACACAGCCAGGAAAAGGAAAAGCTGCTCTTGTGTGCTTTCTGGTCTGCCTGAGACGAAAGAGAGAAGCAGAGAATGGTCTGAGAGTTCCAGCGTGGTCTTTGTGCTGAATAAACCTGACAGAATTTGGAAAAGGTCAGGGACACAGGTGCATTCAAGGCACAAGGAGACGCTCTATCATCTTCGATTTATTTCCGGCTGCCTCCACCCCTGAAATGAACCTTTCCCTTCCCTTGGTACCTGGAATAACACACAGGATGTAATGGAAGGGAAACAAGCAATGGAGTCAGAGTCCCAGCCAGGCTCAGATCCTGACTCCACCTCTCTGTGCTGTGTGATTTTTGATGAACTGGTTACCTTCTCTGATCTTCACCTTATGCGTCATTTTTTAAAAAAATTGCAGAAAATATTCTTATTGTAAAAAAAAACACAATCATACATAATACATAAAATTTACCATCTCAATCATTTTTGAGGGTACTCGTCAGTTGTGTTAAATATATCCACATTATTGTAAAACAATTTCAGGACTTATTTTTTAATCTTGATAACCTGAAACATCATATGTATTAAATAAGTTTCCTTTACCCTTTGCCTCCAGACCCTGTCAATAACCACATTCTAATTTTTTCCTATGAATTGAACTGTTTTAGACATCTCAAGGCAGTGAAATAGTGTACTTTTTGTCTTTGCGTGTCTGGCTTATAATGTAAGATCTTCAAAGGCCATCCATGCATAAGCTTGCCAGAATGTCCTTCATTTTAAAAGCTGGGTAATAGTCTTTTGTACTACTCCATGTTATTCCATATTTTGCTTATCTATTTATTGGTCGATGGACATTTGGATGGACTCTTCTTGAGAAAATCTTCTATGGGTATCGCTGCCCAAGTATGTGCTTGTGTTTCTAATTTTAATCCAATTAGAATTTCTAATTCTAATTTTACATCTGCTGAGAAGTAGAATTGCTCAAACATAAGGTAACTCTCATTTTAAGTTTCTGAGGAATCACCAGATCTTTTCCCTTGGTGGTAACTCCATTTTGTGTTTCCACCAATAGTGCACAAAGATTACAGTTTCTTAATATTCTTGCCAATATTTGCTTTTTTCTTTCTTTTTGCTTTCTTTTTTTTGTGGGGGTCTTAACTAGTAATGCTCAAGGCTTACTCCTGCTCTGTACTCAGGAATTATGTCTGGCAGTGCTTGGGGAACATAGGGGATGCCAGGGATCAAACCCAGGTAGTTGTATGCAGGGCAAGCACCCTGCCCACTGAACCATCTCTCCAGCCTTTGTTATTTTCTTGTTTTCTTTTCTTCTTTTTTTTAAAATAGTCACCCTAAATGAGTGTGAGGTGCTAGAACTGTGGTTTTGATTAGCATTTTCTGATGGCTAGTGATGCAGATCATCTCATATACTTATTGCCCACTTTTATATAATCTTTGAGGAAATATCTATCCAAGATCGTTGCTCAGTTTTAAATACAATTATTTGATTTATTTTTGGGTGGGCGCACACCTGGTGATACTCAGGGCTTGCTCATGTTCTATGCTCAGACATCTATCCTGATGTTTCTTAGGGGACCTTATGTGGTGTATGGGGGGTCTAAGCAGTGTTGACCAGGTGCAAGGAAGGGTCTAGCTCTCTGAACCCTTTAAGCCCTTCTGCCTGCCTGTGAAGGGGAAGTTCAAGTTGTTCACTGGGAACGTAAAATTAGAAGATGGATAAACCCAGGGTGACTGGTAATGTTTTCAACGTGTCTGGTAGAGGGAGAGTGCAAAAAGGACGATCAAGTGTTTCTCAGCATCTTAATTGAAGGTTAATTGAAGGTTAACCTTCTCAGCATCTTAATTGAAGGTTAGCTATAGAGTGTCTCAAACATAGGAGGTAGGAAAGAGTTTCCTGTCCTTTGTTCCCTCTATTTCAGGCTCAGTTTTCTTCTTTATAAACCTGTGGTTGGACCAAATGGTTATCAAATTCCTTCCATTCCCAAGCGTCTTTATACAAGAGTTTCTCCTGACAATCTCTTGAGTTTGTACTGCCTTGGAGACAGCCTTTTAAAAACCACTTACAAAGAGACCCGTGTTCCTTTCACGGAGCATTCTAAACAAATATCAACAACAAAAAATGTTTTTAAGAGACATGCTATTGTTCTGAACAGCCTGGCATGTCATTGGTGCACTTCTTGTGTGCAGAGTGTGTGGTGTTGGTGGTACTGTAAGAGTTAAGGCAGAGGTGTGATTTCCATGCAAGGTTGGTGAACGTCAAAGAGATTTTCAGGGTTTAATAGGTCAACCTGAAGAAATAACTGTCTGTAAAATTTTGAACTCAATGAGGGGGATAAATTTTGGATAAATAATGACTATAGTGGACAGAGTTGGGGGCAAAGATAATGCAAAAAATTCTAAATTCAATCAGACAGTGAAGAGCTCTGTGTAATTCAGCCCCTGCAATGGGTCGCTCAATCCCAGATACCAAAATGAAGCTTCTTGAAAAAGGCTCAGTATGTAATATCAAGAAAACAAAACATATTCTGACCTCTTTAGGATGTCTTTGTAATTTCAGTATCAGAAGGATGGTGTTTAATCTTGAAAAAAGATACAAAGCATAAAGTTTGTAAACAGAAATGTTCTTTAAACATTTAAAGAACTCAATTTCTGGCTGTTTTAATTTATTTGATTAGAGTTGCAGTAAGAGAGCTTTAAACTCTAGGGAATTAAAAAAAATTGGTATAAATTTGTCCTGTCAGCGTGGAAACCATACAAAAATAAATTTGAATATATTACACTTATGAATATGATTTTAAGTGATGACTAATTGATTAAATGTGTTAATGGGACTAATTAAGTGGTTTAGTCTGTCAACTGAAGTTTCTGGAAAGTTGTTAGAGGAAAATGAAAAGTGATTTTCTTACTTTGTAACAGAATTTTAATACGGATGAAAGTAGTGAAAAGCAGGCTTTTAATTTATAACTTTGATAGCATCAATATTAATTTAAGAATAGATTCATGAAAATCCATTATTGGAAAGAGACCTTTCTTGGAAATAGTCTATGTCAAGACAGGAAGGAGGGAAATGTACAGGTGAACACACTAGAGTTCAGGTTAAATTATGGCCCCTCCCGCCAAACCAAGTACACAAACCAAGTACAATGGAAAGTACAAGAGCAGACTCTTCCCAAAACATGTCTTTTTTTTCACTTGATCACTTGACATCCCATTATTCGTCAATTTGCTCGGCGGGCGCCAGTAACATTTCCATTTGACCCTATCACGTGCCAGTGCAGCCCAATGGCATCTGCTTGCTTCAGGAATATGAAGAGCCTCAAAACATTCGTTCAGGGTCTTGATGAAGAAGTCTGACCATCTTGTAGGTGGGTGGCCATGTGATCTTTTGGCGTCCTGGGGATCCAGTCAGTAATGGCTCTAGTTCAGCGGTCATCTCCAAATCGCATTGCATGTCCAGCCCATCTGATTTTTGATGCTTTGGCAAACGAGACATGTTTGAAATATTTTAAGCTTTTATTTTGATCTTTGCCTGTCCTTATTTTATAGTTAACAACTCAAGATTAAACCAGAGCAAGGCTGACACTCAAAGTGCGTGAAAGTAACTTGATTGGAAATATTGATTGGTTTCTCAGCTGTTGAAATATAATATTTTCTTATGGTTAGATGAATTTTAAAAATTGACATTTCTAGAAACTGGAAACTGAAAAAGGTAAGAAGAAAGTCAAGTTCATTTTCATTTCTCTCTCGACTGACTTGCACCCAGTGGTTAAATAGAAGAAATAATTGTCTTTGAGACAACCCATATATCCCTTCTCTAAAACCATTTAAATGTAGATCTTTGTCTTCTCCATGCATCAAGTTCTATTATCAGGGGACTCACAACTTTAAGAGCAGTTTTTCCCTAAGTCCTATAGTATGGAAGTCATGGTATAAGTCATGTATTGGGAATGAATTAGATGACTCAATTTCACCCTCTGAAAGTTCCTTCAGGGGAACAGAGGTCTAGGTAAGAAAGTACATCAGTTTATGGCTGCCATGAGGCCTATCTTATGGAAGAAACCTTCATGTTAGTCTGGGATGTCCCAGTAGAAGAGAAAGACGCTGGGCTGACATGAAGGCCATAGTTCCTGGAGCTGCCTGGTCATCATAATCTGCAGATACAAGTTTATAAAAAGAAAAGAATTTCTAAATGTCGAAAAGGCTAATACCAGCCTAGAAGTGAGCATTAAATACAGGCAAAATAATGCACATGATGGCCTCTAAGTGTAGGTAGTGCAACCCACAATGTATAAGAGAAGTAAAACAGAGAGAGATAGAGAGAGAGAGAGAGAGAGAGAGAGAGAGAGAGAAGAGATAAAGAACCTGCCATTTAGGCAGGCTATGGGAGGGGGAAGGAATTGGGGACATTGGTGGTGGGAAATGGGCACTGGTGGAGGTCGGGGTGCTGGAACACTATGTGACCGAAACCTCCAAACATGAACAACGTTGTAATTGTATATCTCACGGTGGTATAATAAAATATTAAAAAAATAAAAATAAATAAAGTTAAAAAATAAAAAAAAAAATCTGGTCGGCGTATTTGCCAAATACCTCAAAAAAAAAAAAAAAAAGAAAGAAAGAAAGAAAAAGAAAAGAAGAGAAAAGAAAAGAAAGCTTCTAGATCTAGCATTCTGTTTTCAGTTTCTGATTCAATTTATTCTAGAGTGCTGTTGTGATCACCTTCACTGGGGAAAGGTAGCTGTAAGACCGGTGATTAGTTTGCTATCCGATAATGAATACTTAAAGAAGCGGGTGTCTACTTCCTTTCCTTTTCATTACACTGACAGCAGTTCATGTTTTTCAGCAAAGGGGAAACGATTTCCTCCACTCTTACATAGAAGCAAGCAAAAACCTCAGCTACAACCAACAGGTATAATGATCATAAAATACTTCTCTGCTTCATTTTACCTACTTCTCTGATCTTCCTCTTCCTCTGTTTCTCTATAGTACACGTAGGAGCTGCTTTGCACTTTATACTGGCTGTTATTACTGCTTTTTTTTATTCTTTAGATTAAGTAAGGTGGAATATTTCCTTGTTAGCTATTAGAACAATATGGTTAACAATCTAATCTCCCCTCCTAGATACGTTGTATATTCCAGATACAAAGTTGATCTGCTTTATATTTATGCAGTTTAATTTCATCCTCTAACCATCATGGAATACTGAAACTGAACTCAAAAAAGCAGTCTCTATAGTCCCAAATGATGGTGATTCAGATGGACTCGTTTTAGTTTTCTTCATCAGGCATAAACACTGATTATCTGGCACAGGCAGAACCTCAAGACCAGTGTAGGCTATTGCATGTTTGCTAAATAGATTGTGCTTCTCTTTGGTATGTCCTGTCCTGTGGTATTGACCAAAACCAGCACATCAAAATCAGACCTTGAAAAACTGCCTAGCACTTAAAACATAATACCTCTCCAAACCCAGATGTTTGGAAACTGACCCCCTTTATTAATGGATTGGGGGTCTGTGAATTACATTACTCTTATTGGTGGTTTCTCTGACACATAATTTCAACACTGCACCCATCACCAGTGTACCTATGTCAATCTTTCAAGTACCCCTATGTCCCTCTCTTTTAAGCTCATTCCCCCAACTCAATTATGTGGCTCAGTTCCCCTATTGTGTTGCCTTTGGCCCTTTGTCACTGCCTTGCTGTGTATCTTTAGGTTACAAACATAAGTGAGACCTCTCTGTATCTATTCCTTTCATTTGAACAGCCTTCACTGTTTTAAAAAGCACACAAGGAAGAATAAAAAGACCACCAATAGTTATTAATCAGAGAAAATGACTTGCCCAACTTTTTACATGTTGGTGATGTGACCTGCTTTTGGTAAACAAATGTGCACAGATACTTTTTGCTTCCTCACAAAGACACAGAACTGACCATTCTGGGTTATAGATTTGGTCTATTTTCCAACAATGACTATAGTATAGAAATTATATGAAACATGGCAAGTGAAACCAATTTAACTACATTTTTAATACACCTCATAGGCTGTCATAGTTGGAAAAAAAGAGCTTTAAAGAAATATTTTACTTAGGTTTTCTTTGTAGTGGTCTCAGTAAGTAATACTGAGCTATTCTTGCATTTTAAAACACATAGCAAATGAGAAATTTCTAGGATACCCATCATGGTAGTAGGTAGATAATAAAATAAAGTGAGGGAAAGACTAGATGATTTTCTATTAATATTAGGCCAAAGAGTCACTTAATGCATTCTTATCCCACACAAGAACCTAAATTCAATACAGACCTAACTCCAGATGATTGGTTAGATAAATATATTCAATGTTTTAAGGAAAATACAATCAATCAAACCCAACATATGAGAAATTTTAAAGGACAAATCAAGTTCTGCACTTTATTCCAAGTACTACATGACCCTGAATGTCCACTGAGTTTATCTTGTGGGTCCCTCCCAGCACTTCCAGGCTTGAGTGTGGGTCTGAACATCAATCTATTAAGTCCACATCAATAGGTGAGCATTGGTAGGATTGGCAGTTGATTCCCAAGCACTACAGGGGAGGCCCTTATTTTAGAAAATATTTCATCAAAATAATGGTAAAGATAAATAAAACAAAAACTGGACAAAACATTGATGAGCAGTAAAGCTGGGTGATGGATTCATGTTTGCTTATTATATTATTCTATTTTTATATGCTTGAACTTTGGCACTATGAAAGCTGTTTTTAAAGTTATAATAAGTTTTAAAGTATATATGTACATATACTTGAATATATATTTCACAATATATATTTACCAGAATACTTGAATATATATAAATGTGTATATATATATATATTTGGGGGGGTTGTATTGGATCATAGTGGTGTTCAGGGTTTACTCCTGGCTCAGGGATCATTCCTGGTAATGCTCTTGGGACTATATTCCACCCTGGGGATCAGATCAGGTTCTGCCCCATGAAAAGTAGGGCCTTAACCCTTAAGTACATATATTTATGTACAGATTTTCTGTTACTTATTAGGAAGAGAGAGTTCAGACTTGTGGTTACTAGAGGTGGATAATGGTGAAAGGAGAATTAGGAGATAATGGTATAAACTTTGAGGCACTAAGCTAAGTACTGTGATGTGATACAAAATATGATTACGATAGCTGACATTTTTGTACAATTGAAAGTTGTTTAAAAGAATATATCCTGAGAATTATTAGTACAAAAAGACATATTTTTCTTTTTCCTTTTATTCTTGGTTTTATATAAGAAGATGATATTAGGTGAGCCTATTGTAGTAGCATATGTAAATCAAATATACATTAATCAAATAATATTTTTGTTGTTGTTGTTTTGGACCACCATCTGACTGTGTTCAGGTCTTGCTTCTGGCTCTGTGCTCAGGGATCACTTCTGGTAGGGCCCTGCCAGTGTCGACTGCATGTAAGGCAAGTCCCTACTCTCTGCACTATCTCACTGGACCTCAAACCATTCTTTAAAAATAGTAAGAAAGATTGAAAATGGATTAATGGGGCTAGTTTTCTGCATGTGTTAGGCTAAGTAATACAGTGAATGCCTTGGAAAGAGGGGCGTGGAAAGGGAGAAAGAAGCAGTTCTTTCTTAGTTCCTATGTGTTAATGATTTGATGATTTTTTTTATTTGAAAACGTGGGAATTGTCTGAATTGCAAGAGAGAAAACTGAAAAGTCCCCAATGAGCACCCTTTTTTCTTCCTACAGCCCATGTCTTACCCTTCTCTTCGGGCCAGTGCTGTCCTTGTATCCAAGACTCACCTTGGGTATTGGGAAATGGGTCACCTGAATTTGTTCAGACATTGTTTTTCAGTAAGTGTGTCATAGACACAGTCAATATGGTCTGCAAAGTGAGGAAAACACAGCATATTGGGAAACAGGTTCACCACGAAATTGAAGTACAAAGGTTCATGTGAGTCCTCACTGATAAATGGGTGATTTCGAAAGGCACTTTATAGCTCGCAGATGCATTGCATTGCATACACTCAAAATGTTGTGTGGAGAAACTCTTCATAGAATGAGGGGTAAATATTCCTTAAATTTTGTCACCTATCATTGGAATCTGTCTTGCTTTATTTTACAAGGGGCTAGATTTTATCTCCTAATTTCTTCATTTATAAGGGCTCTTATGCTCTGATAATGGAATCTTCCTAAGAGCTCTGATGCCTTGCTGATTAGAGGTTGGAGTAGTAAGAAAAATAAATCTGCAGTGACTCTTATCAAAAACCCTCCAAACTGTCTACACATATATGTACCCCGACAGAAACAAAGGTACCCTGGGTCTCTCAAAGACAACTGGGCCTCGAATTGGGAAAAAGGAATTAGAAAAACATTCTTTGGGGAGGGTGGAAAAAAAAGAAAAGCATTCTTTGTCTTTCATTCACTTCTTCATTAGAACATGCTACAAGTTCATTTGTCACAGAATAGCCACCCTTGTAGACTGTCTTAAACTATTATCTCTACATTTATTGGCTCATCTTGAGTCTTGACTTAACTTCTGGCACAACCATTGAGGGTTCAAATAGGAAGGACCTATTTCAAATATGACCTCAGCCAGTTTCCAGAGCGGGAAGAATTGGAGTAATCAGGACAGAAGTCCTGGAAGTTATTCATGATGGTCTGCAATGCTGTCATCTGGAATTGCTTATCTACTGTTCTACCCTTTCTCACTTTCCATTATTGTTATATTGCCAAACAAGACACATGTGCTCCAAATATTTGTACTTTCACACTAGCTTTGGTTTTCATTCCATTTTAGATTGTTGAAATCTTGATCTGTTATATAGTATGTCAGTCCTCCATCTTAGCCCCATGTTTGTCCCAAGTTTGAACAGTTTTTTCAGCTCTTTTTACTTATATTTGGCTCTCTTGAAGGGTAGTTATGATCTGAACAGGGAGGAACGGCTTCTGTGATGGAGATGGAAAGGCACCAAGAGTAGGTCTTACTCTGGAACAAGCCTAATTTCGTCATCTGTCATAAGTGAGTCAAAGTTAGGCATTGTAAAGGCATTTGGAGGGCAGCTTATTGAGTGTAAGAATTTTATCCTACAAATCTCTGGGGGGTGCTCTGGGACGTATCTGAGGTAGTAGCTGAAGTTCAGGGCCTTGCTCAAGGTCATTTAACAATGGTGTGACCAAAGAGGGATTAGAATTCACAGTCACAGTGTCTGGAATTCCTGTGCATGACTGGATTCTGCTACGTGATGTTACTTGGGGGCAACAGCAGTTATTGTGGCAACAATATGTCCAGAAACCCAGGGGAGGGACAATAATGGAATCAGATTATTGACTCATAGAATGGTGCAACTGAGAGAGGTCTTGGAGATTGCAAGGTCCAACACTGTTCATATCACAGGGAGGACATTGGCATGCATGGAGAAGGAGAGACATGGTCACAGACAGATGGCCACAGTGGCAGAGCAGAGCTGAGAACTCTGTCTTAACGTTGCTTGGCTTCCTGCAATCATAAGATTTGTTGGATTTTACTTAAATATACTGAATTTGTTTAAACAGACTCAGAATTGCACAATAGAGGAAACATTTGGCAAAGTTCTAAAGCGAAAGCTACATTATATTACTTTTGTCGTGCTTAATTTACACTTACTCGACTATATAATTTTGATCAAACTTTATTCCTTTTGAATGCCTAGGAGATGGGCTTCTTTTTCTCAGTGAAGTATGCCAATTATATAAAGAGGCTAATGCTTTTATGATTCTAAATATCAATATTACTACTTTACATTAAATAAAATATATGAAAATTGTGAAACCAATTCTTTTGACTCTCGTAATTCAGTACCGGTTATGTGTTAAAATTTGATTTGGCTCAGCACATACACTATATCATTTGTATGCTTGCAAAGATGTTGAGAAAGTCAGTGTCATTTTGGTTGTTTTGAGATAAGAAAAGTAGAGCTCAAGGTCATATGTAGAACTAAAAACTATTAAGCTAATTTGAGGCCAGGTTTATTGAATCTAGAAACTTGGAAGAGACAATCTTTTCCCAGTTCCTTAATAACACATGGGAGAGATAATGCAGGAAGTGAGGCTTGTGCCTGCAGGGCAGATCTTTGCCCCAATTCCTTAATGACACATGTGAGAGGATACAGAGATTGCTCAGGAAGTTAGACTTGTGACTGCATGCAGCTGACCCTGTATCAAGCCTGGCACTGCATGTGGTCCACCAAGCATCGCTGGGTGTGGCCCCCAAACAAGCAAAGAACAAATGTGAAATTTCTATGGGGGAAATGAGCCAAAATAAGAAGCAGACTTGGTCCCTCACCCCAATAATCATGAAGCTAACTGTAGACTCAGCCTGTAAATTCCTAATCAATGTAGCCTTAAGGCAAAACACCCTGAGCTGACAAATTCTTCTAGGCAACCTAAACAAGCTTTAAAAAAAAGTTTCCCCACCCTGTCCAGCAAAGCAGGAAGGAATCTCTAGCTCTGGGTCTTGTATTATTAAAGCAACCTGTCCACTGTATGACCTTCCTGGGTTGATAGGAATGAACAACTCCGCCACCTTAGCCCATGGGCCTTGGATTGCCCCTAGGCAAGAGCTGCTTCTAGTGCCATATGCTAATCTCTGGAACCTCAAGCAGTAGACTTCAATTAGGTATTCACAGACCCGGGGCCAGGTGCAGTTCCTGCAGCCTGGTGCCACCTGTCCTGGTAATGGACAAGGACGTTTGTGTGCTAGATGGATGCTGTCAAATTCTCAGACCCTCATCAGAGCCCTCTGCTCTCTTGTGCTGTCTCTCTCACACTCCGATACCTGCCCTCTTCCTCATCTTACACAAGTCTCTTCCCCAGTGAAATTTTGCCTGCAACAAAAGAAAAAGAAGCCCCCTTGCCCTTATACACACACAACTTAAAAAGAGGGGATGGGAATTACGAGTTTAAAGATATGGAGAAATAATCAGGACTTGACACATGGCCCCCTAAGAATAGTGGGAGCAGTCGGCTGACTGGTTTGCACAGGCTTTGAGAGCCCTGAATTCCAGGAAAAGCAATCACCAGAAACCAAGAGGTTGCCTGGAGCTGACCCTGCCTCTGAACATCTACCAAATTGTGATTGGCTAGGTGAGAACTTGGTACCACCCACCAGTCCACTGGAGAGGCCGGATAGGGGTAGAGAGTCTCAGTACATTTCATTCACAAAAGAATTTTGCTTTTGAATTCTACATCTTGGAGGAGAGGAAATCTTTTTCAGATTTGACAGATATAGAATAGACAAGGGTGTGTAGAGCATAAACATTTTGGTTTTTCCCCTCCCAGGTCACCAGTTGCCAGCTATGTAGTGTTGGACCAGTGGTCTTAAACTCTAAATTCTCCTCTATAAAATGGGATAGCAATAGCACAGCCCTCAGAGTTTTAGCATGAGAATTTAGTGAGATACACATGCTACACTCTGGGCACTGAGCCAGGCACTCTGCATGCAAGAACTAGCAGCCAGTCCTAATTGCCATCGGGTTATCATTCTAACGGCTCTTTGGGAGAAATCAGGAAAGTGGAAACCCACTTTTGCACTGACTACTCTACAGACCTGCATCTGTCCTTTTAAGTAAGATTATGCACATTTCCTGGACTTTCATGTCAAGATACAAAATTAACGTGCTGACAGTCTTTGCTATGCTACCTGGGAAGTGGGCAGACATGAGGACAGTCTACTAGCTCTTGTTCTGGCTATGGGCTGTGTGATGGAGCCACTCACAAAGTTTTTGTAGCATCACATCACCTCTGAGCTAGACTGAAAGCCAAACCTCTGTGATCCTAAAATGACTACACAAACCATTGCCTCACTTTGCCCAAGGAATGTTAATTTATGGAGGTGACTGAGTGATACCACTGAGAAGTTAATATCATGAGAGTAAGTGTGTACTACCACTGACCCTTGAACAACGTGGAAATTGGGACTATGCACAAGTCCCTATGCAGTTACAAATCTACACATAGGACAGAGAGCTCAGTGGGCTGGACCTATGCTTTATGACGGATGCCCTGATTTGATTCCTGGCACCACTGGTCCCTGAGCACATCCAAGATCCAGTCCTCAGCACAGATGGAGGTGCATTCCCTGAGAACCCCTGGGTGTAGCTCCCTACTCTGGAGAAAAGCCCACATATAACTTTGAGACTCCTCAAACCTTGTTATTAATAGACTATTTCAAGCCCAGGTATGTGGCTCTCAGCGACTAAAGTCACTGGACTATTGTGGAATGGAGCTGGGGTCCCTTTCCCCCACCTCTGTCCCATCTAGGAGACCCAGTGGACCCACCCACGAACTGCTTCTGGACTGTTGGCTGTGAATCAGAGACACAGATACATGGGGCAGAGCTCCTACTGGCTCTCCCTGTTGCACACAGTTAATGGTACATCAGTAAATACAAGAACTGAGAGCCTATCTACTACAGAGAGTATCCTGCCCGCACAGTAGAGCCTGACAAGCTACCCGTATAGTATTTGATATGCCCAAAAAAGTAACAATAATAGACCTCATTCCCATGACCTGAATGAAAGGTTTGAAGCTCTTCATTTCCTGGAGTGAGCAGATGCCATTGGGCTACACTAGCAAACAACAGGGATAAATGGAAATGTTACTGGCACCCACTTAAGCAAATCGATAAACAATGGAAAGACAAGTGACAAGTTACAATAAACTATTTCTGATATGAAGCATTACTCATAGCATAGTTAGTTAATTCATGTTTGTATGTTATTTGCACTTTATATCATGTTCCTACAATAATGTCAAGCAAGGGCAAGGAAAATATTGTTAAAATCAAGGGCCAGGTTATGGCTCAATCATATGCCTCAGATCACATGCCTCAGATGTGTGCGGTTCTGCCTTCAATCTCTGGAACTGAAACTTTTTTTAAAGTAAATAAATAAAAATTAGTGAAAAAGTATTATATAAAAAAACAAGGAAAAGAAAGATGCATTTAAAGTACTCCTTTACATTTATAAATTGTACTGTATTGATCAATAATAAGCTTATGTAGTCTCTTTCCAAAAAATCTTCATATAAGTAAATCGGTGCCGTTGTAGCCCATACTGCTCACAAGTCAGCTGCGTTGCTATTTCCTGATGGAGGGCGCATGCCACATCTCATAGAGCCAGCAAGGAGCACTGGTTTGATCAAGAATGAAATGAGAAGCAACTAGGTCAGTCTCAATCAAAGTTCTGGAAGAAGAAGCAATATAGGCAGAGTTGATAGCTAAAATGGGCTAGTTTATATAATTCAAGTAGGTTTTAGGTTACGAAGGTGGTTTCCAGTTACCTTGCATCTGCCTGGATATGAGTCCTGGTGCCGGAACTGTTGGCATTATCTGAATGTGAGATTTAGATAAAGGAGGTGATAGAGGAAACGGGCGAGGATCTGAATGATTTATACACAGAGGAGTGTTCATGGGTAAGGCTCATAGATTTAGCAATTAGCAGTGGGCGGGCCACTGGCCTGAGTCTGTAAAAGCCTGAAAAATGTTCAAACTCCATGGAAGTTTAAAACATGATTAAGATAGCTCCTCCTTTGTCCCCACTGCTCTCACAACTTTTAACTTCTCTAGAAAAAATAGACGGATCATGGGCTTCAAGGTCAAATATTTGGGTTAAGCAGTTTTCTGTGGAAATGCAAAACTTGTGTGCTCTGAGAGATGATGCTAAAAGTAGCCTTGAACTTCTCAGGTTCTTTGGTGTCATGTAATTTACAATCTGTTTACAGCCAGCAGAGAGAAAGGGGCTGGGGAAAAGGTCAAGGATGAAGGCGAAAGGTCAAAGGAAAGGAACTGCAGCTCACAATTCTCTTAGTAGGGCTACCGGGTAGGCAGCAAATCCACAGCAGTGCCATGCGGCCTGCTGTTCTCTGATTTTCCTGTGTGCTCTTTCAGAAAGGAGACTAGGGTATGATTGACAATCCACCGTGTCAAATAAGCTCCAGGCAAACACCATTTAACTGCCACCCACACAAGAGCATTCTTGTTGTGAATTATTCACTGTATCTGATTTTTTTTTTAACTGAAGCTATTTTTGTAGCAGGTGTAAAATATTTAAAAGGCCCGAATCAAATCTCCTAGTGCAGAGGCTTACAACTACTTGTTAAAAAGTCACACAGACTGTAAGCTTTGAGAGTGTTATAGAATTATACAGTTTCTGCTTTTTACACTTGTCATCTAGAAATGCAGACCTGGGGCCTCTGTGACTAGTAAGGGCAGTCTATCCCTTGAGGATCTTACGTGGTCTCCCAGATACCATTTCCAATGCAATATATCTAGCTTGTGTTATAAGGTGATGTGCTTTGGGGGTTGGGGTGATAGCACAGCAGGTAGGGCGTTTGTCTTGCACGCAGCCAAATCCAGGTTCAATCCCTGGCATCCCATATGGTCCCCTGAGCACCACCAGGAGTAATTCCTGAGTGCAGAGCCAGGAGTAACCCCTCACTATTGCCGGGCATAACCCCCCCAAAAAATAGAATAACTAAAGATAAATAAATAAAAGGTGATGTGCTAGACTGGATATCAGGTTCTTTCAACAGAAGGTTGAAAGTTGCATTTGTTCTCAATTCTACCCTCAGAATTGTATTTTCATTCATGTTAGCAAAATACTAGCCATGAGCACTGTTTTGACCTCTACTATATAATCTCTTTAAATATTTGTCGAGCTTCTAGATTCTGAGCCCTTCAGACCCTGCTCATCTCTTTATTTTCCTGTCCCAAGCAGTTGGCTGTATTAATAACACACTAGGAGCTAAAAGGAAGACTTAGTCAGGTCCCTTCTCTCTGCAATGAAGGGATCCCTCCAATGGCCTTGAATGTACTTTTCAAATAACACAAGATCTTTCTATCCTAGAATTTCCTAATTATTCACTGTTACATAAAATGACCCACTTATGAGAAACTAAGCAATGCTTTAGCAAATAACTTCTGAAACTCTTCATTAATTGTAAGAAGAAAGAAAATTCTGGGTTTACTTTTAGGATAACAATAGCTCTGCAGTTTTGTTTGCTGTCTAGATTCTTCATTTTCCTCTAATGTTTTCAATAGACTCAATATAAATTGGTTCATTTGTGTGGTCATGACTGCCAGTGGCTCAATGCAGTTAGCCTTCTTTGCTCATCTAGATAAATCCTAAAGAAAGTTAGGATTTATCTAACGTCTCTGGAGCCATTTTAAAATAGAGTTGGAGCAAATCACTATATAGAAAAAACGAAAACCACACTATGATAGTGTACTTTTTAAATTGTCTAAGGGGTTAGAGAGACAGTATACTGATAAAGCATCTGCCTTGCATGTGGCTGACCTTAATTCCGTCCCTGGAACTGCATATGGTTCCCCTGAGCACCATCAAGAGTGATCCCTCAATATAGAACCAGGTTAAATCCCTGAGCATCGCTGGGTATAAGCCACCCCTCACGCCCAAATTATACTCAACTGAGTCAAATTTCTGAATGGGGTCAAACTGTTAACATTCCAAGAAACCATAATAAGGAGAATATCCGGTTTGACAGGACTGATAAATGAGACTTTCACCTACTTTTACTTTTGATTCCTCCGTCTACTATTTTTCAAAAACTTTGTGACTCCATCTGACCATTACCTCTTTCTTTTTATCTCATATTTCTTTTCCATCTAGAACAACTTCCCAACCTTTGTCCTGCTTTGGGACATGTTTTGGTATCCTTCCCTGGGTCTGTGCTTCTCCAATTGCAATTGTTGCCCAAGATCATATAGTGAGTGATGGAACTGATGTCTAAGCACAATCTGTCTTACCAGCACTCTTGTTCTCATCAAGATACTGCATATTGTCAGGATAAGATGAGCATTTTCTCCTCTCTCTTACCGGAGGAAGAAGCAGGCATTAAAGAAACCAAGCTGTGGTGCTCACTGCTTGAAAGACTATAGTAGAGAGACAAGATTTGGAGCCGTAAAAATAAAGGGGGCATACACAAGTTCCAGCAACCTTATCTCCTACAAAAACTCTCAAACTCTCAGGTTAGAGCCAAGAATTTATAAAGAACTGCCTGGGGAAGTAGGAAAAAAAAATTGGTCAGTGGGAGAGAAAGGGTGCAGTTTAAGGGATCCTGCTGACATCAGTAGTTTAATGAAATATGGGTAATGGTGGCTTGTCCCTTGTAGAACTTTGAGATAGCATCTTGGGCCACTTGGGGTCTATATCACAGCCTTCAAGGCTTTCTCTGGAGGGCCTGCTGATTTCTGTCTCCCTTCCATCTGCAACCAGACCCGGTTTAACATTAAACACACAATGCATGTTTTGGATTGGGAGACATGGCAAAGGTCAAGGATAACAGCCTATATGCACAAATTTGGAGAATAAGGAGTCTCTAATGCTTGCTTTCTCACAAATCCCCATGGTCCATACTTCCTTTCACCTCTATGGAAGATGGTTTTTAAATTTAGTTTGGCTACTTCCTGGTGAAAAATGACAGCAGGAGACTTGGAATTGAAGAAGTTAATGTGATGGGAGAAATAACTCTGATGCCTTTTCATGTACAATTTAGTATCTAGGAGCTAGAGAGAAGCTGTTACAGGTTACACCAGTGCTAAGTAAGGGCCTTCATCAAGATGGAAAGGTCTAGTTTCAAGATGTTTTGTATAAGGACTGAATCCTGGCTGCTCTCAAGAATAACTTTAGGAACAATCCCATTCATTTGCAAGAGTGGTTGTTGTAAGGTTCAAGCAAACAAAATGGCAACCAGGACCAAACGGTGATGGACTGGTGAGATAACACCATTCCAGAATCAGAGACACCTCGCCGCTGCACGGAAGATAGGACTCGATGGCTCACCTGGCACCAGGAAGCTCCCAAGCCACATTCTGTGCTTCTACACATCAACTCCCCACACAGATAATAGGAACTAGACCAAGTGCACGGTTCCAATAGTCTTGGTTCCCTTTTCCGCCCAAAACAGTTTAAGAAACCCGCTCATCTCTCACAGGGTGCGGCTCTACTCCAGCCTCACCAAAGGTCAGTAGGGTTCGCTTGGGAGTGCACACCAATAAACTTCTCCTATTCCGTCCTTTTTACTTGTCTCTGTCTTTCAGTCTGTGCCAGCTGAGGTCACTATTCTATCAGTTATATAGGAGCAAGAGGACTTCATGGTTACAGAGACATTTCCTTGTTTGGATGAAATATAATGTGTGATTTTGCTGTTTAGGATAATCAGGCTAGTGACTTAAAGAGTTCTGTAGTGTATGATTCAAAGGTCTCATTAAAATAATTATAAAGCGTTTTAGAAGAAGTAAATATACCAAAAGAAATATTTTTCTCCACCTGATATTCCAGGAAAATCATAAGAAGCAAGGTAAGTAATTTTAGTTATTTCAGTATCTTGTTTGGTTAGTAGAGCAAAAGGGGTTGTCGAGATGCTCAGACATCATTGTCTTACATCCAAGTGATTCCTTAGGAAGTTGTAGGCCCATGGTATAACATTATTGCTGCATGTAAATATATGTACCTCTCAGAAGAACAGCACATGTAGTTATCTATTTCTATAATTCAAATGGCTATATCCAGGTGTTCCCATGAACCATCAGTTAGATATATAGCAACAGATTTTTGATCAAAAAGAGACACTGTCTTCCCTGGCATTTGATCTGATAAATAAGTTGTTGTATTAGTACTTATTTTGACCAGAATTATGAAAAATGAAGATTTGCCTGTTATCTCAGAGAATTAAGCTTTTAAACTATTTACAGCATTCTGTGCTTTACAGTGGGTTTATGTCCCCAGCCACTGCAGAAGGAGGCGGTCATATACAAGGCAGACTAGAGGTACCCAGGATCTAACCACATGTGATTTTTTTTTATATACTCAGCAGCAAGTAGCGTGGGTGACATTAGCCATAGTTTGAGTGAGTCTAACTTAAGAATCCCTCTGCCAGGCATCACTATATACAGATAAAGATTCAGCACAATAATTTACTATGAAAGAGATAATCATTGCCCACCCTGTACTAGGCTGATGGGGCATCTTGGTAGGGGGACAGGTTTTGGTCCTCTCCTGTTCCCCCCCACCCCACAGACTCTCAGAGACTGGAAAACCTTGCGCAACACAACCACAGTCATCCTCAAGGTCCAGATAGCACAGCTGGACACAGCCCGATTCCCAGACACAGCCCGATTCCCATGGCGATATCTCAAAGCCTGATATACCACAAGCGTGTGGGAGTCAGCGGTTGGTAAGACAGAAGGGAACAGTGTGCTAATAATCATTGAAAATGATAATACCAGCCAAAAACTGAGCACTGAATATAGGCAAAAGATACAAATGATGACCTCTAGATGTATGTATTGCAATCCACAATGTATAAGGGACACTGGTGGTGGGCAATGTGCATGGGTGGAGGGATGGGTGCTGGAATACTGTATGATCGAAACCCAAACATGAACAGCTTTGTTATTGTATATCTCACAGTGGTATAATACAATATGAATTTTTAAAAAAGGAAGAGATAATCATAATATCACTGTATCACTGTCTTCCCGTTCATCATCGATTTGCTCGAGAGGGCACCAGTAACATCTCCATATGTCCTGTCTTATGCTAGTAGAGCATAAAACTCTAGGAACATAAAGAGCCTCAAACCATTCCATCAGGTCATGGGAATGAGGTCTATAATTGTTACTGGTATTTTGCATATCAAATACGACACAGGAGGCTTGCCAGGCTCTGCCTCGTGGGTGGCATACTCTTGTAGTCACCTCTAAATCCAGCATTTATTGATTAATCGCACGACCGCAAGCCACCATTTTCCACATCCGGACATTTTCCACATCCTATTACAGCCCGGCACAGCAGGGCTATAGAAAGCTCTTCTGCTGGGTGGAGTTCTGACGAGAGGGAGGTCCGGATGTAGAAAATGGCAGCCCGCCACTCTCACCACTTCTATTCAATATAGTACTGGAAGTACTTGCCATAGCAATCAGGGAAGAAAAAGACATTAAGGGCATCTGGATAGGAAGGGAAGAAGCCAAGTTATCACTATTTGCAGATGACATGATATTATACCTGGAAAACCCGAAACTCTCTACCAAGAGGCTGCTAGAAATAATACATTCCTATAGTAGAATGTCAGGGTACAAAATCAATACCCAAATGTCAATGGCCTTCCTATATGCAAACAGCGAAAGAGAAGAAAGGGACATTAAAGAAACTATCCCATTCACAATTGCGCCGCAGAAAATCAAATACCTAGGAATCAGTTTGACAAAGAATATAAAGGATCTCTACTAAGAAAACTACAAAAACGTTACTTCAGGAAATAAAAGGGAGACCTGAGGAAATGGAGACACATTCCCTGCTCATGGATTGGAAGGATTAACATTATCAAAATGGTAATACTCCCTAGAGCTTTATACAGATTCAATGTGGTCCCTATAAAGATACCCATGATGTTCTTCAAAGAAATTGAACAAACACTCCTGAAATTTGTATGGAATAATAAATCCCCACGAATAGCTATAGCAATCCTTGGGAAAAAGAAGATGGGAGGTATCACTTTCCCCAACCTCAAGCTCTACTGCAAAGCAGTTGTAATTAAGACAGTGTGGTATTGGTATAGAGACAGACCCGTAGGCCTATGGAATAGAACTAAGTATCCTGAAAAGCACTCACAAATATACAACCACTTAATCTTCGATAAAGGAGCAAAAAGTATTAAGTGGAGCAAAGAAAGCCTCTTCAACAAATGGTGCTGGGAAAACTGGGCAGCTACGTGTAAAAAAATGAACTTAGACCTCCTTCTAACGCCATGCACAAAAGTCAGATCAAAATGGATTCTAGATCTCGATATCAGACATGAATCTATAAGGTACATCGAAGAAAACATAGGAGAAACGCTCTACGACATCGAAACGAAAAGTATCTTTAAAGATGACACACCACTGACCAAGCAAATGGAAGCAATGATAAACGAATGGGATTATATAAAATTGAAAATCTTCTGCACCTCAAAAGAAACGGTGACCAAGATACAAAGACAATCCACAGAGTGGGAAAGGATATTCACCCAATACCCATCTGACAAGGGGTTAATATCCAGGATATATCAGGCACTGGTAGCACTCCACAAGAAGAAAACAGACAACCCCATCAAAAAATGGGGAGAAGAAATGAACAGAAGCTTCCAAAAAGAAGAAATTCGAATGGCCAAAAGGCATATGAAAAAGTGCTCTTCATCTTTAATCATCAGGGAGATGCAAATCAAAACAACAATGAGGTACCATCTCACACCACAGAGACTGGCACACATCCAAAACAGCAAGAACAACCGGTGCTGGCATGGATGTGGGGAAAAAGGGACTCTCATCCACTGTTGGTGGGAGTGCCGACTGGTCCAGCCCTTTGGGGAAAACCATATGGGAATTCCTCCGAAAACTAGATATTGAGCTCCCATTTGATCCAGCAATAGCACTCCTGGGAATATACCCTAGAGACCGAAAACACATAGCAGAAACACTATCTGTACTTCTTTATTCATCTCTGCGCTATTCACTATAGCTAGAATCTGGAAACAACCTAAATGCCCGAGAACAGAGGGACTGGCTAAAGAAACTGTGGTTCATCTACACTATGGAATACTATGCGGCTGTCAGAAAAGATGAAATTATGAAATTTACCTGCAAATGGATGGACATGGAGACTATCATGCTGAGTGAAATTAGTCAGAAGGAAAAGGACAAATATAGAATGACTGCATTCATTAATAGGATATAAATAGATACCAGTGTTTTACTAAGTGTGGGGCAGATTAAAACTCACCATTGAGTATACACAGAGACTCAAGTGATAAACTAAATATCTGCAGGGCTAGCCACAATGTGTAAAACAAGAGGGAGAGAGATGCAGAGAGAGAGACAGAGAGAGAGAAAGAGGGGAAACTGGGGTACCCGCTATTGAGGCAGCCTGGGGGTGGGCGGGAGGGGATGGGGTACATTGGTGGTGGAAATGGGGCACTGGTGGAGGGATGGGTGTTGGAATACGGTATTACCAAGAACCAATTATGAGCACCTTTGTAATTGTATGTCTCACGGTGGTATAATAAAAAAATAAAAAAAAAAACAGCATTAAAAAAAATAAAATGGCAGCCCTCATGGAGTGGGGGTCGTCTGGCTTGTTTGCGAGGCTCTGCTGGGGTGGCGGGCTAGGGCTAGAATCTGCCATCCCTCCCGGGTGCCTCGTGAGCAACTGGGCATAGGGAGAGCAAGTAGTAGCTCTGCCCCATGTCTGTGAGTCTCTCTTCGGCAGCACATATACTAAAATTGGAATGATACAGATATTAATTAATACTTCTGTTTTAAGTCTTCCAAACCTAGAATGAATGTCATATCCATAGTTCATAGCAAAAGCCCAACTTGAGGTGTTCTGCACCGCATATGTGATTGGTATCTACCATATAGGAGACTGCCAATGGATATTAACAAATAACCTACATGCTAAAGTGAATATACATAATTCTAATTTTATTCTAATCTTCACTTTCTTTCTTCCTCTTTTTCTTTGTTTCTTCATTCTTGGTTTGTTGTAAGATTGAGGGTGGCAAGACTGGGATCATATCTGGTGCTGTTGGAAAATTACTCATTTCTCTGCTCAACTATCATTATTTGCAGCATTCAACGGACCATACAAGGTGACAAGGGATCGAATCAAGGTCAGCCTCGATGCAAGTGCTTAACCTCTGTACTATCTCTCTTCACTTTTTGGCCAAGTACCTTTTAATTGCACTAAAGAGAAATCTGGGCTTCTTGACAAATGACACATGCTAAGCTTTCCATCCTCTAACTTGTACAGCTTTGCTGAAATGGAAATTACAGTTGGTCCTACAGTGTAGAATAGACAGTTCTACACTGTCATAATTTATATTAGCTTTTCATTTAGCCTGAAAGGAGATCTGATTGAGCCTGACTCTTTGTGACCTTCGAATATTAAACAAACACAATTTTCTTCAACACATGTCCTCCCCATGTAGCGACATTTCCTTTAACATCTCCTTTCCCGTTGTGCATACTTGTTGATTTCACTCAATGGGATCACTCCACCCTTATGAACTGTGATACTTGAAAACATGCTTCACAGGACTTTATCTGTGATGTCAGAGCAAGCATTTTCCAAATACTGAGATTCGTAATTTTATTATAAGTTTCTGACAAGAAAATCAGCCTCTTAAACTAGCACAAGGGATGATCATTGTAGACAATGTTTTTACAACAGCAGAAATACTTAAGTTTATTCTTAACTTTCAATGACCTATCCAACAGCATTTATTCAAATTTAACCTGAGTCAACTTCCCATTATATCTAGAAGAGATTTAGGCAATCTTTATGAGGCCCCTCTCCACACACTCTTTGAAGTTACATTATTTCTTAATCACCTTTCAGCCATTGGTAAATAGGCTGCCTCTCCAAATCAAACAGAAAGTCTCCATAACAGCTCTTTAATTGGTTTGGAGCTCTACATCTAGGCCATAGGCAGCAGGTCTCCAGTATTTTTTTGAGCGAGGCAGTGCCTTCTGGCTCTTGAGCGGTATACCCAAGGTTTAATACCTGCCAGTTGTCTAAAACCAATCAGGTTGGCCCCTGGGCCCCCTGGGTTTCAGAGAATGAGACAAATAAACATATAAGGAAAGAGATAAACACACGCATAAACCGTCAAAGCTTTAGGTCTCCTTGGCAGCCTACAGTGGTCTCACAGACAGTTTATCTAATATATTATCAAGCTTCCAGGCTCCCAAAAGGTGAGCTATTGTAAATAGAGACATTAAGGATAGTTAGAATATCAACATTCATTAGATGAATGAAGATCAGAGTGTGGGGTATTTCACATAACTGATAAGCAGGCATCTAAAAGACCCTAAACTATTTATACTATTCCTTTCTGGGCTTATTTTCAATTTTCCCTGGCATCTGTTTTGTTCTTTCCAGGGTCACTATCACTATCTTCCTGTTCATCATCTATTTGCTAGAGCAGGCACCAGTAATATCTCCTTATGTCCTGTCTCATGCTAGTAGAACCCAAAGGCATCTGCTTGCCCAGGAACATAAAGAGCCTCAAACCATTATATTAGGTCATGGGAATGACCTAATATAAATGTTACTGGTATTTGGCATATCAAATACGACACGAACAGCTTGCCAGGCTTGCCGTGCGGGTGGCACACTCTTGTAGTCACCTCTGAATAAAGCATTTATTGATGAACCCGCGCGGCGCGGCGGCGCCAAGGCCAGGCTGTGATAGTCTGGTCTGCTGGGTGGAGTTGTGACGAGAGGGAAGTCCGGATGTGGAAGATGGCAGCCCCCATGGAGTCGGGGGGTCATCTAGCTTGTTGTGAGGCTCTCCTGGGGTGGCAGACTAGGGCTAGAACTCGCCATGCCTTCCGGGTGCCTCATGAGCGGCTGGGTACGCTTTACATTCTAAGACCTAAACTTTTTCTTTTAGCTAAGGCATATCCCATCCTTGGAATTTTTTGTTAGAGGGACCAATTCACACACCAATCTTAGAATTATTAATAACACACCATAGGCATTGGCTTGTTTCCCACCCAGCTATTGATGTTCCATTGTCTTTCCATGTCTTCAGCATCACTTGGTACCCTGGTTAGAAAAAATGCAAGGGTTCATCCAGAAGGTAATGTATAAGGGACAAACTAGTGAAAGACAGACAAGATGTATCATGTCTGTTGTAGAAAAGATCTTAACTTTTACTTCATCTTCTAAAGTCTTCTGTGGATTTTTCTACAATTGGGGTTTAGAAGGTCTCCCAAACAGTTCGTTGGTTCACTTCTGGAAGTCACCCTGAGCCAAAGTCACCCTGAGTCAAACCATTGGGTTTCTTGATAGCTCTTGGTAATATCATCAAGGTATGGTTCATCATTTCTGTTTTCCCTGTAGCTGAGGTCACCATGCTGCATGAATATGGCTTCTAATTTGCAGTGACGTTAGGGACAAAGACTGTCCTGCCGTCACTGAATGGAGAGGGGGAATACAAATCAGCGACGCATTGGCTACCTTGGCAGCCTTTCCTAATCTGATGGGACAAGCTTCCACCCATCTTGAGGAAGTATCCACAAATACTTGAAACTTCCTATTAGCCAAGGTATTTGTGTGAAGTTCGCTTGCCAGACTGCAAAGGGCCAGATTCCCTGATATTGTCCTCTGTTATGGTAGGGGTAGACCTCTGGCTTGGAATAGAGACAACATCCTTGGGTGGTTCTTTGAGTGGTTTTCTGCAAGTGGGATTCCTTCAAACAAGGCTTAATCTTGCCCATTAGAGCTTGTTTGCCACTATGTCAGTCTTCATGCAAGTGACTGTGAACAGCATATACCACACTCATGCAGCAAAACAATCTGTGTAAATGAATCTTCCATGAGGAGATTGGTGACACCCTACTCCCAGGAACCCGGGCACCCCAGCACGTTCCTGATCCCACTCAGAGTAATGGGAATTAAGCAGTGCAAGTACTGGCATGAAATCAAAGCTTTTAGCATGGCCAGATCATGCTTGTGTGGTCTATTTGTCAGTCATGTAAGCTGCCCGATTTCTCTCTAGTTATTAGGAATTTGTCCTTCTGATGCCCTCACCAGTGTCCAATGGCTAGTGCTGGGGTGGCTTTATGAGGGTTAAGATTTCCAGGGAGGTTTGATGTTTTTATTGCTGGCTGTCAACAGTCCTCTTTCCAAATTTCCATGGGCATACACCAAAGGCTTTGAGTCTGTTTTTATATTAACCTTCTAAACTTGAGTCAGTTCCAAAGCCCAAGTACCTAAGTTCTGCTTTTTGGGTGGAAGTTTCAGCAAGTTGGGTTCTTGCTTAGTTTATCTTTTCATGCAAGCATATGATTTAGTCAATTGGTTCTTGTTCTTTATTCATGAAGCTGCTGTGAGTGATCGGGCCCCAAATGGAATTAATCTGGGTCAAGGAAGAAAGATGTGGGCACCTGCAGCAGACTTTTCACAGCTTTGGGGCAGGTAACTTCTGCAACAAACTACCTCTTCTGCCAACAGCTGGACTTAAAATTCTGCTGGTCCTTAAGATGTCATTGGGTTGATCACTTGATATCCTGTTATTCATCAATTTGCTTGAGCAGGCGCCAGTAATATTTCCATTTGACCCTATCACGTGCCAGTGTAGCCCAATGGCATCTGGTTGTTTCAGGAATACTAAGAGCCTCAAATCGTACGTTCAGGGTCTTGATAAGAAGTCTGACCATCTTGTAGGTGAGCGACCATGCGATCTTTTGACGTCCCGTGGGATCCAATCGGTAATGGCTCTAGTCCAGCGGTCTTCTCCAGATCGCATTATATGTCATTGGGTTACCTAAAAAATTATCTGGTGTTTTCCTAGTTGTTGCAAACTTAACCAGTATCCTCCTTTCTGCTCTAGAAGTGTTATTTGTCGCTGCACTAATAGTAAAGTGTATTGTTCTGCCTTTTGGAGAACATCACACATGATGGCAGGCACTGCCTAGCAAGTTCAGGGTGATAGGCCGCCCTTTGTAATTCATCTCAGTTACTTAGAAAAGTCTTAATACCTGCAAATGTACCCCAGAACATGTTTCATTTGTCATGAGTGTGCAATTTAAAAGGGTTTCTAATAAATTGGTAGTCATAGAGCAGGAAGTGAGACTGCTTTTTCATTGTTAGTCTCAAAAGATTCTTAGCTTTCATTGTCCAGTTTAAAGGTTTAGGGTCCAGTTTCGTTTAGGGCCTCTTGAGACTTTGTAGTAAGTTCAAAATTTGAAATTCCTTTTCTGGAAATTCAGTCATCTTTAAAACCCCCACAATTTTCACTTTATAGGAGGTTTAACTACTGACAGCCTGCTTGTGGATGACCGTTAAATATGCTTTTCCTTGTTTTTACTTGAATCTTTACTTTCCTTATATATTTATTTGCCCCTTTGGGGAAGTAACTTGGGGGAGACATCCACAAGTAAATAAGTTCTTGAATGGTATTTTCGAACACAATCCACAACTTAGGCTGACAATTAGTAGAGTATCTGCATATTAGAAAAGAATTAGCTCTTTTAATGTGTTAGTTAAAACATAATATCATCATTGCATGGATAATTTCATGCATCATTGCATGCATGAACCTATTTTTCTGAATTTAAAGTTTAGGGCTGCCAGTCTGTTTAGATTTTCCTAAACTCAGAGAAACCCTAAATTTACAGGAGGAAGAAAAGGGGTAAAATCATTAAAGAAAGCATTAACACCACTCACCTGTCTTTGAGTCCTTAGGTTGTTTCCAAATCTTGGCTATCGTAAATAGCCATAAAACAAACACAGATGTGCATACATATATTTTTTTAGAATTAGTGTTCTTGTGTTCTCTTGCTAGATCCCTACATGGAATTAATAGAACTTATATAGCTCTATTTTTAACTTTTCAGAAATATTCCTACTATTTTCTGTAGAGACTAATAGGCTATACTGCCTCCAAATAGTAAGTATTCCTGTTTCTCCGAACCAGGAAGACCTAATCTCATCTGGAGAAATGGACCGTTAAGCTGAGAACTGAATGCATGACCCAGAGATGGGAATGTCCCTCAGGCCTTTCATCTGCTGTGGTTGGGGTCTTCTGTATCTTATCTTGAATTTCTCCAGCAGTGCCTTCCATTTGTCCTGAACCAAGTCTAACTCAATAAGTGTTTCCTGACTCAACAGAAATGAAGATATTTAACGTCTCCTTTATTGGTGACTGCTTCTATTTAAAAATCTTCTTTAATGATGGTCTATACATCAGAGTCTTCTCAATGCTTTGTGAGGTCATGGAACCAAATTCTCTTCTAGTTACTTGTAAGTGACACCCATAATTTCCATGGAAGTCACAAGTATTTACTTGAAGGGAGAATTTGGTTGACGGGATATTGCAGAGTAATTAATGACAATTCCAGCCCCTTCAAATGCATGCTTGGTGTCTCTAATCATTGTTTGAGAAGATTACAGGCCACATGAATTAGAGGCTGTGAAGTCGGAACCACCTCCAGGTTTTGATAGCTATACATTCATCCTGTTCTGTTCCTTTCCTCTCAATTCACACCACATCATTACTAGCCTCTCTGACACCTAGTTTTTTGAAAAACAAGAACTACAGCTTAAGGGATTTTTTTGTTACTGTTGTTATAGCTGATAGAAGTATTTTGGCACTCAACAGGGGAAGAAAATCCTTCCAAATATGCTCCTGAGGATCTTTCCAACTGTCTTTATTTTCTTTTGCTGCACGCTCAGGAAGGGAGAGTTGTTTCCTGCTGAGGCTGCGGTTTTGGGATCTGTGAATCATTTGAGAGGATGCTTCAAAGTTACAAAGAATGAACTTGTAAATGGTTAGTGAGTAACTTGGAACTGCCAGCTATAGACTGAGATGTATCAAAACAAGATTAAAAATCCTTCTAAAAATGCTCTTATTGAAAAGAGATAAAGAGAGCTGCCATAGAGGCAGCTTGGGGGAGGGGGAGGGAATCAGGGGACATTTGTGGTGGGAAATGGGCACCAGTGGAGGGATACTGGAACATCCCTGGAACAGCGTTCCAGGGTGCTAGAACACTGTATGGCCTAAACCCAAACATGAACATCATTGTAATTATATATCTCGCAGTGGTATAATAAAATAATAGATTTTAAAAATGCTCTTATCTATACACATTTTTCAAAATCACTTTCCCTCCTCCTCTTCTTTTCTTCTCTTTTCCCATTCAAATTGTTTGATGGAAAATATAATGAAGTTTGAAAACTATTCTGAATGTAGTTTTCTATAGAATTGGTACTAGAACTAAGTCACTGGAATTCTCTTAGGTCATTTCCTTCTTTCATTCAGGATATATTTGTTTAAAACCTACTAGGAACATTTTTACTGGGGGCTTGGGGATGAAAATATACATGTAGTCAGTTCCTGCTTTTATGGAGCTGACATTCCAGTTAGAAAATGAATTGTGGCCACAAAAAGACAACAGATCCCAATTTTTTTGTTTTTGTTTGAGCCACACCTGGATCTGTGCTGAGAGATCACCCCTGGTGGTGCTCATAGGACCATATGTGGTTCTGGGGATACAACCCAGGTCAGTAGGTGCAAGGCAAGAGCTTTATCCACTGTACTATTGCTCTGGCACCCAGAACAGAATCTTATCATGTGATGTCAGACAAATGACCCATATTTCTGTCTCTGTCATCTTTGTCCATAAAACTGCATAGTATTATTTATACTGCATATCCAAAATAGTAAATAAGTATTAAACACAGAACAGTACAGGGCCCATGAGACAGTTGAAAGAGCTAGTTTGCTCGCTCTATAGTAAGAAGCCCTGGGTTTGAAACCAGACACTACATGCTTCAAAGGCACATGAAAAGCGTTTACCTCATGACATTGGTTCTTTGGTGGCTGATGGAAGTGAGTCCTAATCACATATTAAAGTGTAGCACTGGAGCCAGAGGCACAAGTCAGTGGGCAGGAGCTCATGCTCTGCATGCAAGAAGCCTGGGTTTGATCCCCGGCACCTCACGGTTCCCCAGCACACCATCAGCAAGAACCTCAAAGCAAAGAGTTTTGAGTAACCACTGAGCATTGAGAGACCTCTAAACAAAAAATAAACGACAGAGGTCTACCCCTGAAATTCTATAAAACTACAAACCATGAATGAGTGTTTAAAATGCTCAACACATAAACAGAGAAATGTAACTAAAGGAATGTAAATAGAGAAATGTAACTCACAAAAAGACATGGCACTGCTCTCATTCTAGTCAAGTTAAAATTTAAATGGCACCAATAAGAACTGGGGAAGATGTGGAATAGGGGGGAAATCTTGTATATTGTTATCGGGAACACAAAGACAATACAACCATATAAACAATCTAAACTTCTTTAAATATATCAAATGAGCCAGCAACTCCATTTTGATATGACTACCTAAGAGAAGAAAAGACACGAGTCCACTAAAAGATTTAAACCTAAATATTCAAAAGTCATAATTTTATGAGTCCCAAACTGGGAAGAAGCCAAAATCGCACCAACTGATGTCCGGATGAAGAGAAATTGGTGTTATGCATTGGAATATTAACAACATAACCGAATGGAATACTGACTGGTGCAATATGGGTGGATCTCAAAAACACCACAGCAAGTGAAAGAAAGCAGAAGCAAAATACCATAGAGCTTACTTTATAATTATATTCACAGGAAGTTCCAGAAAAGGCAACAGCACAGCAAAAACAATCACATCCATGTTTTCTCCTGTGGCAATGGGACAGAGGCGAAAATTGACTGCAAAGGGGTACAGGGAAAATCTGGAGTGAAGGAAACCTATTGATGCATGATAGTGTATTTACTACAATTTATTTACACTTCAAATTAAGTTTAGCATTGCAAACCTAAAGTATTACTACTTAATACTTTTAGTATTACTACTGTAAATGATGAGGCGCGATAAAATATGTTAGGGAAATGTCGGTAAACATTTACTGTGTTAAATTATAAAGGTGCAGTGTTGATTCAGAAGAATTGCTTAGAGATGGTAGAAATCAGGGCACTGTATAAGGCGCTGTTTTGACTGTTGTAAAGAATGAGGGTGAGTTTAGAAAGCAATAGAAGTTTTGAGGGTTCATCCAGGAAAAGTTTCTATCAGTAACTGGAACCCCAGAAATCCTAGGCAAGGGGGCACCTGCCTGGAATGTTTTTTGGAAGCTCAGGCAGAAGTGCCAGATGCCAGGAATAGGTTTCTAATCATGCACGTGGAAAGCTCCCTCAGAAGTGACAGGCTGTGGCTTCACTGCTTTATCTGATGAGATAAATCCTAAGGGTTTCTCCTCAGCTGCTCCCTGGAGGCCTGGGCTGAGAGGGTAGAAAGGCTGAGGTGGTGGGAATGTGACTACTGATGTGTCCTATGACTCCTTCACTTCCACTCCTGGGGGGCCTTCTTGACTTTCCATGTCTTCTAGCTTTCTTTGGGGGCTCTGTCCAGGGTGTTTTATCAGGGGCTTTGGTGTGCCTGGTAGGGCTGTCTCCTGAGGGCCTCAGCTTCTGAAGCAGTAGGAAGCAGGGGTACATGGACTATGCAGAATCAGGTTTCTGAGAAGAATCTCAGAACCTGGGTCATCTCTTCCATCTCAGTCCCTCAGGTCAAATCTCTGCTCTTCTCCCACCTTCTCTCTTGCTATCTTGACCTGGCGGCTTCTCTTCCGGCAAAGTCAAATGAAAGAACACAGCCCTCTCTCCAACTCTTCCTGTCAGAACAAGCATCTAAAATTCCGCCCACCACTTCTTTCCACATACTTCCATTCAGAACAGCACAGGCATTAGAATCCCAAAGTCTCTGCAGAAAACTTACTATTTTCTGAAATGTCACCATGTCACCAAACGTCACTATTTTCTGAAATATCTCCCTCAAAACTTCGGGTATGCTTAGGTGTTCTGTGGAAAGTAGAGGTCATGACTAAATTAATTCAGAAAATGCTAACTAAATCGTTCTTATATGCCCGATACCAGCGGAAGGCGCCATGTTTCATTTTTATTGTGAACATGAGGACATGGGGAAGGGTGTTGGGGAGATGTGAAGGTAAGGACACTGTGTGTAACATCTGCTCAGAGAAACAGATTCTTCTTGAAACCTGCTGAGCTGCACTATCCAGCACAAACAGCTTGGGAGCCATATCTGTATTAATCATATCCATGGGGAACAACCCAGGTTTTAAACTGGTAGAGTTAGGCTCTATGTTTTTATTGTATCACTTGTATCACTTGTCTTCCTGTTGATCATCTATTTGCTTGAGTGGACACCAGTAACATCTCCATATGTCCTGTCACGTGCTAGTGTAACCCAAGGGCATCTTCTCACTCTAGGAACATGAAGCGCCTCAAACCATTTGTTTGGGAATGAGGTCTATAATTGTTACTGGTTTTTGGTGTATCAAATACGACACAGGTAGCTGTCCAGGCTCTGCCATATGGGTGAGATACTTCCAGTAGTAGGCTGTCATCTCGTGCATTTACTGATGAACCGAGGAGAGATCAGCTTTTCTCTTGGGTGGAGCTCTGACGAGCTGTGGAGTCTGGATGTTGAAAATAGCTGCTCTCTTAGTGTTGGGGGGTTCCTCTGGCTTTTTGTGAGGCTGTATTGGAATGGTGGGCCAGGGCTAGAACTCGCCTTCCCTTCCGGATGCCTCATGATCAGCTGAGCACAGGAAGAGCCAGTAGCAGTTCGGCCCCATGTATCGGAATCTCTGGATCAGGCATACCTGTACTTGAAATAGGCTTCACTGCAGGGTGGGACTCTGACAAGCAGGGCTTGAGATAAGCTTGCTCTTGGGTGGAGCTCTGACGAGTCCGAATGTTGAAAATCCCACTAGAGCCTTGCACATCCCAATAAAGCCTCACAAGAAGCCAGAGGGAACCCCCACACCATGAGGGCAGTCATTTTCAACATCCGGACTCCACAACTCATCAGAGCTCCACCCAAGAGAAAAGTTTTTATTGTATAGAAACTTTATACTGCTAATTGGGTTATTTTGTGATTTATTTTATTGTTTTATTTGAGGGGGTGTCTAGCTAGAGTGCTGGAGGTCACTTCCAATTTGATGGCTGGGTGCTCAAGCCAGGTGAGGCAGTGCTGCTTGACCCAGGGCTGCTGTAGGTCACTGTGGACACCCCTGATGAAGCTACACATCCACCTCGGGGTCCCATTATTGTAAGATGCAGTTCACACCTTGCTACACATTCAAATTGGGGTCTCATTATTGTAAAATGCAGTTCACACCTTTGAGCTACTTCTCAAGTTCCTGATTATTATTATAATTATCACTGTGACTATCGTTATCGCTATTACTTTTGGCGATGTAAGGTATTGAACCAGGCTCTCACACGCACAAGCAAGATCACTACTACTGACTATATACTGACTATATTCCTGCCTTCTCCACTTATTTTTAAATAGATTTTTCAGAGCAGTTTTGAGCAGAAAGAATGGAAAGTATGCCCCCTGCTCCCACAAACCCACAATCCTAATTTTAATTAGAAACTCAAAGTAATTCTAAGATATAAAATTACTATCATGTCAACATTAGTCCATATAAGATCCTTAATGAGATGCTTGGCATGTGTTGGCATACAGCTTTAGTTTTTCCATTTTTAAAATGCAGCTCTTCAAAACATGAAATCAATCAAAAGTCCATTGGCATATGACTAAATAAGGAAGCTTTGACTTATACACTCAATGTTCTTCTAACTCTGTCATTACAAAAGGTGGAATCATACCTTTAGGAAGAAAGTGGATTATGCGGAGTGAAATAAGTAAGGAAGTGAAAGTCAATTACTAGCTACTTTTGCTCATATGTGGGGATATAAATTACGGTAAATGGGGCGGAGAAATATCACAGGTGTTAGGGTGCTTGCTTTGAATATGGCTGATACCAGTTTGATCTCTGGCATTGCATTTGGTTCCCTGAACCATAGCAAGAATGATCTCTGAGCACAGAGCCAAAAGTAAACCCTGAACACCACTAGATATGGCCCTGAGACCAAATAAGCTAGTAAAGAAAAACAAAAAGTCTGAAACTTGGTGAAAACTATGGTGTTGACCAGAGAAATAGAGTGGTGGGAGGAGTAAGTTGGGGGGTTTATGAGGTGGGAGTTGGCACTTGGACTTCGGTGGTAAGTGCTATTAATCTGGGATGGTTACAGAGGGATAAACCACTATTTCTGCCATCATAACCAATGACAAGCAAATTTTAAAAGGGTGGAAGGGGTATCTTTAAAAAGAGAAGTAAAATGAAAATAAATTTTTTAAAACTGGGAGCACTGGACTGGCTCAGAAGCAGAGTCTACCTTGGAGTCACGAGGCCACAGTTCTAACCACTGCACCACCCTCACGCATGGGGCGTGTGATCCCTAGTGAGTACCACACCTGGAACACATATGAGCCCCACAGATAAGAGTGTGGTCTCTTGGGCATACTCAATTCAGTATGACAACTAACATGTGTTGACTTTTGGCAAGTTGCATTATCAAGTGTGTGAACATCACAACCCTCTATATACAACCCCTGATTATCACAGCAGCAATGAAGGGAGAGGGAGAAGTAAGGAAAAATAAACATAATACCTTTGGGGGAAAACTTTAAATGAACTTAAAAATGAATTAAATAAAATATGGCTCTACCCACATTTCAATTATTCTAAATAGCCACCCACAGCTAGTGCCCCTATTCGTGCAGAAGATTCAGTACCAGAGAAACTTAGTTTTGGAAATGCAGATCAGCTTTACTCACTGTTGATATGGCCGCAGTGGCAGAGTCCACACTGTCTGAAATGACTGTCCTTAGTTACAGACCTGTTAGGGTTAGGGCAAAGTTCACATACAAGTTTCCTTATCTTCATAGGGTGGTTCTTACATCCTCACCAGAACTCAGACACAAATAATTCATTTCCTTTGTCAAAGAGAGAATTTCAACCTCTTTTTTTTTTTTTTTTTGTCTTTCTGAGTTAGATTTAATCTATGGACAGAGAAGCCTGAAATTTTAATAATTTTCTACAGCTTTTTATTCTGCTGTGATTTGGAAATGTTTTTTGAATACCTCCTCCCACACTTAGAATTTGCACTAATATCCATTCTGATTCATGCCTGGAGCAGTATCAAGCTACACTACAATGGGATCGCTAACTACGGATTGTTGTCATGGGCCCTGGGGCCCTGGGGTCCCTGGATGAGAAAGACAAAGAGAAGACTAAAAAGGTTATAATGAGTTGGTCATTTATTAAAAATAAGCCTTTATTCAAATACCTCTCCCTGCTTTACTGCAATGTCTATCATCGATCCAGGACCATGGGTGCTTCCGTTTATTGGTCGCAGTCTTACAGATTGTGTGATATTTACATGTACAACAGCAATGCAAATGAATTGCCAGAGAAAAAGCACAATTAAACCTGTATTTAGTTTTTCAAGAAGTTATAGAAAATGTACCACAAAGCTGCTGTGCCGTTGGCAAATGTAGATTTGGCATCATTGAAAATAGATCTTGAAAATTGAGGGCAGCAAAGGAACAATGACACATGTGTCAAAAGGAAGAATTCGATACCAAAATAAGAGACTTTCTTGGAAACCAATTAAGCCCCAGGATAGTTTTGCAAAGTGTATATCCTGTTGTTGTTCCTTTGGAGGTGAAATATGACCTTACGTGATTGGAGGGATTTAGTTTTTCTGAAAATAAACATATAGGTGAAGCTTCAAGTTCAGCGAAATGTGAAGCAATTTTATAATTTACATGGTTGGTTGTTAGCTTATTCTCCAAGAAAATGCCTCAATACTGTTTCTACATGTCAACGACATTTTGGTGTATTCGTTTTAAGTAGCCTTCCAGTTAGTTACCTTTGAAGCACAGGAAATACCCCGCGGGTGTTATTATCATCTTCCTTTTTCAGACATACGAAGAGTTTAATTGGCTCAAGGTCACAGAGCATTGAAAGCAAGCCCTGTGGGAGCCAGAGCAGCTCTCTGTTGCACGGCACTGCCTCCCTAGAGGGGCGTGTTGGCTTAGCCTGCCCTGGACAACTCAAATGAAAGGAATTGCACAAAGCGGACTCTGAGTACCCATTTCTTGTGCACCTCACAGGTAGGAATAATTCCCCCACTTAATATTTAGGCTCACAGTGGTTTTGAACAGTAAATGAGCACATTGTCCATTGTCTCGCCATGATAGTTTCTACAGTTTGAAGTCTAAGCCTTCTAACTGCTAGTTAGAATCTATTATCTCAGTGTTTGCTTAACCTCTGCCAGACAGATCAGGGAAGTTAATGTGTCTGTTTTAAGTGTTGGGTAGCTAATTGCCTTACCTTAGAGCTCAGCCAAAAAGGCAGACACTGAATAAAGAAAACCTCCCTGCTCACAATGACATACTGTCTTTATACATCTCTCAAGGAGAGGAGAGATAATGGCCATGTATGGTTTTAAGCAAGACTGCTGATTTGCAGTCTCTTCAGGAAATTGTAGTGTTTCCGAGGACAATATTCCTAGTCAAAATAGATTAAGTCCAAAGCCAAAGTGATGACCACAGTCAAAGTTAATGATACTCTGTGTTTGTTTAGAAACAACGGAGGGAAATAAGTGATCGCAGAAGATTCACCCTATCATCCCTCTTTATTCTCTGATTCTTGTCACCATGGTGACAAGAAGAAAATATGCACTGTGAGAGAAGAAAATAGGATTTGTCTGAGTGTGCCACAGTAGTAGATAGAGCTAAAAACCCTGCATTGTGATCTAATAAAGTCTAGGGTTGGAGGGAGAATGTTCTAGAAACATTTTCTTTTACTCACCCAGTTTTATGATTTTGAAGAATGCAAGCCAATCATCTAACATTATTCTGGACACAAAAGTTAGGTGTTGTGCTGTGCTCTGACAGTTATGGTCCTTGGGCTTGGCCGAGGAGGCAAGAGAGCTGGGACTCACTAATAAAGTGGGAACTGAAGATTAGTTGACAACCAGCAATTCCCTGTCTGGAAATTTACCCACAAGACTTGAAACCCAGAATCTCAAGAGATGTTTATGCACTCATACTCATAGCAGCATTATTCAAAATAACCAAAAAGCATGGAAGTGTGCATGAACAAATAAATAAGCCAAGTGCGGTATGTAAATACAATAAACTATTATTCTGCCCTCCCAAAGGAAGCAATTTTTAACACCTGTGATGGATGAACATGGATGAACATAAGTGTATCCTGGAGGAAATTGTGCTAAATGAGATAAAGACATGGAAGGTCAAGCACTGTGTGATTCTACTTACAGGTAATATTCACAAGTGTCAATTCCATAGAGCTAGAAAGCAGAGAGGGTGTTCTCAGGGAGTGAAGGGGATGGGTGCTATGGTGAAAGTTATTGTGTGGGATTTCAGTATGGGGAGGGAGAAAATTCAGGGATGGTGGGTATTGACAGGTGCAGAAAATGTGAGGGAACTTACTTTGAACTGTGTACTTAGTTTCATAAGATAGTGTTATAGAAAATGGGTTAAATAATAGGTTAGTTTAATAAGATAAAATATAAGTATTAGTAGGTCAAGGAGTGGTGAGGGTGATTTCATGAAATGTGGCTCTAGCGAGGCAGATAACTGAAGCAGATAAGATTTTTCCAACTTTGTTGTGACATGCAAATGGTATGAAGGAAATGGAAAGTTTAGTTGGGTTGGTATTTATTGGATTCTTACTATTTTTAAGAATTATGGTAAGGCCTTAGAGACTCACAGACATGGGGCAGAGCTACTACTGGATTTCCCTGTTCCCAGCCGCTCGTTAGGTACCCGGGAGGGATGGCTGGTTCTAGCCCTGGCCCGCCACCCCAGCAGAGCCTCACAACAAGCCAGACGACCCCCCCACTCAATGAGGGGCCTCCATTTTCCACATCCAGACTTCCCCCTCGTCAGAACTCCACCCAGCAGACCATCCTATCACAGCCTGGCTCACACTGCTGCAATAAATGCTGGATTTTGAGGTGACTGCAAGAATATGCTACCCGCACAGCAGAGCCTGGCAAGCTACCCGTGTGGTATTTGATATGCCAAATACCAGTAACAATTATAGACCTCATTCCCATGACCTGATGGAATGGCTTGAGGATCTTTATGTTCCTGGAGCAAGCAGGTGCTCTTGGGCTTTACTTGCATGAGACAGGTCATATGGAGATGTTACTGGTGCCTGCTCGAGCAAATCGATGATGAATGGGAAGACAGTGGTGGTAAGGCCTTAATGTGCATTCACTCATTTATTCTTCTCAATGATTTCTTGTGGGTATTTATTACTGTTAAATCTTTTAAAGGACAAACCATCTATTCTAACCCCATGGAGCAAGCCCTGTGTGCCAATACAGCTAGAATTAGAAGCCAGGCTATCTGAAGTGCCCAGTGGTTCTTGAACACCAGTGTGCATTCAGAATCACTTGGAGAATGTGTGAAAACATAGGTCACCAAACACTACCCTCAGAGTTATAGTAGGAGGGGACCCAATCATTTATATTTCCAGTGACTCAATGAGCTGTTCATCTGTGTTCTTAGTCACTGCAAGGTAGAGAAGTTGTTCTGTCCAAGAGGATCCTGGGGAATAATACAAGGTAACTTATGTGTGAAAAAGCCAGGGCAGGTGAG
The DNA here is from genome assembly GCA_021461705.1 of Cryptotis parvus. Lineage (NCBI taxonomy): Eukaryota > Metazoa > Chordata > Mammalia > Eulipotyphla > Soricidae > Cryptotis > Cryptotis parvus. The sequence goes on along the minus strand of JAJIBD010003351.1, from coordinate 101,293 downwards.
GGCTTTGAGAATCAGTGTGCCCTGCATTCTTAGGTCAGTCTCCCTCTTCCCTAATCACAGGGACAGGTACTAATCACCATTAGTAAGAGGAAGGCTTTCCGTGTTTTTCCCTGGAAGGAATAAGACTACTGGAATTCTTCTCAGTCTGGTCTTCTGGTCTAGCCAGATACTCTACATAATGCAAATTTAAAATAAAATCCTATGTATTCTTGATCTTGTTCTTATGAGGGAGTGTTGGGGCTATACCTGATGCTACTCAGGAGCTACTCCTAGCTTATGCTTAGGATGTTTGCAGCACCATATGCAGGGCCAGAGATCAAACTGGGTTTGACAGAACGCAAGACAAGTGCGACTCCATTGAACTGCCGCTCCAGTCCTAGGCTTTCTTCTTGCAACTCTGATTATTTTTTAGACAGTGTAACAGTGTTCGGAGATTACTGGTCTCTCATTATTTTATGACTTTTGTCTTGGTTTTCCAGTGTAGCAGCCTTCTGAGTTCAAGGATACTGGCTCCTATTTACCTAGGACTTCCAATGGCTAGAACATTTTTGGGCTAGCTGTGTAATAGATGACTGTTGGGGAAAACAGTCAAAAGCTCAATGAATTAAACATTGTCACTGCATCAATAGCAATAATAAAGAGCAAACATATAATGAAAATACTGTAGAGTACCAAGTCACTGGAGCAAAAGATGACTTTAGAAGACTAAGTAGAGGCACCTGTGACTCAAGACACCTTACTGGCCTCTTTAAAGTCTAAGAAGCCTGGAGTTATGCCATACACACTTACTGGACTCTAAGAAGTGGCTCTGGGTGTTGGTGGATCATATTGCATCACTGATTTTTTTTCCAAGGCAAGTGATGGTCTTAATATCAGCACAACGGAAGAACTCTCCCACATTATCTGGTACATATTTCTCCAAATTCACCTTCACACATTCGATAACTTCATGAACCCTAATCTCTCTTCTTTATTAGGTTTATTAGTAGGTGCATTAACAACAAGAGCCATGTCTTGCCTTTGCATGCCTAGCATCCAGAGAGGTATACTGCATGGAGTCCATGCACAACATAAATATCTATTGAGTGAAGTAATATGTGAATGGAACAAACGATTAATGATAGCTACTGCTGAATCCAGCTATGATGATACACAGTAAAATGCTCCAAAATTTTCCTTGAAGTTATTTGGAGAAACAGCTAGATATAAGTAAGTTCGGGGAGAGGGTAACGTTAACGGTGCCCACTGAGTTTTGCTCCCTAAGCAATACAAGGTCCTACAGAGAGTTTTATCCCCCTACACACAAGAAAATTGCTTTCATCCCAGTTACACAAATTTCACAATTCTTTTCAATATTGTTTTTCTCTGATAACTTTATCATATCAGGACATCTGTTTCCTTAAATTATGGCACTGTTCACATGCAGTCCCTTTGTGGGGATATTACAGCTGAAAAATTACAAAGGAAATGTATGAGAGCTCCTAAGTACCTTTTTCTCTTAAAGAACACAGTCCATTTCATCTTCTAAAAAATTAGATTAAAGCTAAATTTTCACTTGCTCCAAAAATTGTCTTCTTCACGGCCTCTTCCCAGTATTTTCAGAGACTGCCACCCTTATCAGAGCAGCGACATCCTACTCCCACTGTCTTGGAGGTAGGTGGGTTTTTGTCACTTCCCTTAGCCTGAAATGTGAGGAAGGGGACAGGCTTCCCTTCCTGTGGAAACTTTAAGAGCCAGTGTGATTTCCTACTGTCTTCTTCCTATTGTAGTGGGGATGGGTTAAACGGAAGTCTCCATTAGCCCAAGGTCTCTGAATGATTTCTCTAAGTAATAGATTCACATTTATTATTACTGAGAAGTCAAATGATCAAAGAAAATGTTTCTTTGAAGTGCCTTCATGAAATAACCAGCTAGAAGTGTTTATTTCCTTTCTCCCATTTGCTTTGAAGATGTTACTTCATGGTGCATTACAATCTGCGCGATCAAGGGTGGCTTCAAAGTCCTATGTTGGGTCAATAGTCCTGCAGAGTCTATATGCACATGAACTGTCTCTATTCGTGCCCCTCACAGCCTTCAGTCTATGGCTTTCATGGAACCCTTGACTCACAGTCAGTTGTGAGATTTGTGCAAAAGAAAACACATTTACTCTTCCATCTCAACATTTTCTGGACGTTGTCTCTGCTCTCTAGTCATCCTTACCTACATCGCCCTGTACCTTTTGCCTCTTTGGTTTCTGGGTTATTCTGTATCATCTCCATAGAAAGAAGTGCGTGGACACTTGGGCACTTTGCTGCTGTCCTGTATTTTCCCAGCACCCAGTGCTGGGCTGTGATGACGCCTGAAATACAAGTGACTGCGTCACCGGCGGACTTCAGTGCTGCTGATCTTGGCTCGGCCCTTGGGATTGAGCGCCAGGGCTGGACTTGGACAAAGTATGAAGTTGGTTAATTTTGTCCTCGAGCTCACACATCTCTGCACCCTTGGGCAGCAGCGCTATTGGATGATTGGGGACTGACTCATGCTACAACTTCTAGGGTCTGACTTCAAGCCCATGGTCTACAATTTTGCCAGCCTCAGCTTCCCACACTGTAGAGGGCTGAATCTCAAAAAAATGATGGTGAAGGCAGGAGCATAGAGCAGCACCTAACTCCACAGCCCATTGCGCTCTCTCTCTCTCTCTCTCTCTCTCTCTCTCTCTCTCTCTCTCTCTCTGTTTCTCTCTCTCTCAATGCATTTGAATTCTTAGTAGCAATGTTCTACTAAGCAGAATAGAAATGACTGGCCAGGCATGCTGTACCCCCAGGGTCCTTGAAAAGCTGGGACTGGTGGTGGGTGCTGACATGTGGCCAGAGAGCCGTGAGAGTGTCATGTGTCAACTCCAACTCCAGGGACGTTTTGTCTCCCCAAGCACGGAGCTATAATAACTCTTCCAAAATAGTATACGCTTTATTTCTTTTGGGGGTTTTGTTATGTTTTGGTTTGGTTGGGTTGGGGGGGGCTCATTCATCTGTGTTCACTCTACCCACCATAATATCTCTCCAGCCCTACTTTGTTTCTTTGTGAAAACCAAGTTCTAAAAAGAATCTTGGCTGGTTCCTGTGACACAAATGAAAGGGAAAGTAATGACCCTTTAGGAAGTGATGGTTCTTAGCCACAAAAATCACCAGAAATCTAAGCAATGTGGAAAATGAATGATGGAGCTGGACAGTTCCCCACACTGATGAGGTGGGTGAGTCTCCACCTACCCCCAGTGAGGGGAGGGACAGGAAAATGTGGCTTGTAAAACTGCTCAGGTATGTACCCCAGTGAGCGTAAAGCAAAGCCTGCTTGTCAAGTCAGACGCAGAACTGTGGTGTAAGTTGGAGACACAGAAGAGGTGTGAGATCATGCACAGGAGGTGTGAGTTTCGGAAGAATGGAGGTGTGGGGTGGGGAAATCAATGAGGCGCCTGTGAAAATGTTCCATCTTCGTGCGTGGCAGGATGGACAGAAGGTGTCAGGCACATTCCCTGTCCAACTTACTGCAGTGGCTGGTGACTGTCCCTCAATTGACTGACAGGTGGCCTGAGAAGAGTGTTCTGTCTTCATTGCTGTTCTCATTACAAAATTAGCCCAGGGCCTGGCACATGATAGGTGTTGACTACGTGTTCAGAGAGGGCAAGAAGAAACTAATCTTAGGAACCAGGTTCCCAGACCAAATAAAATGAGCAGATAACAAGTTCATGATGGAACAATCAATTATACTCACAGAGTCTCTGCCTTGGACAGGGAGGATGGAGACCTCGGGAGGGGGGGGTGAGGCCTGTCCTTTTAAAAACATGTTAGTTGGGAAGTCTGGAAGTCCTTAGAGAATATGAACCAGCACTACTAAATCTTACTGTTGTCTGTGTGTGTATGTGTGTATGTATGTGTGCGCACATGTGTGCACACACTAGAGATCAAACCCAGGTCCTCACACATACAAGGCAAGTGCTCTACTCCTGAACTACATCCCCACTCAGACCCTAGAACTTACTCATTCCATTGAGAAAGAAGCAAGAATAGGTGGGCTAGCGACCTATTAAAGACCATGGGGCTATGGCTAGAGGACACAGCTTTGTGGGATTTGTAAAAGTCAACTGGTGCTTGGTTCCTTTGAGCTACTAAGAATTCAAATGCATTGAGAGAGAGAGAGAGAGAGAGAGAGAGAGAGAGAGAGCAATGGGCCATGGAGTTAGGTGCTGCTCTATGCTCCTGACCTTTACCATCATTTTTTGAGATTCAGCCCTCTACAGTGTGGGAAGCTGAGGCTGGCAAGATTGTAGACCATGGGCTTGAAGTCAGACCCTAGAAGTTGTAGCATGAGAGCCTTGGGAGGAGTTACCTCTCTGCACTCTCTCTCAGAAGCATATTTTGGGGTCAGAATAATAATATAGTGAGTAGATCATTTACCTTGCATGCAACTGACCCAGGTTTGACCCCCCAGCACCCAGATGGTCCCCTGAACCTCTAAAAGTGGTCACTGAGCACAGAGACAGGAGTAAACCCTGATCACATCTGGGTATGGACCAAAAACAAGAACAAAAACAAAACAAAACAAGAAACCACATTGTAAAAACTCACTTTGATTTGCAGATCACACTCAGCAATTTTTCAGGAGCAACTCTTGAGTCCAAATTCGAGGATTGCTCTTAGCAGTGCTCAGAGGATCATGTGGTATGGGGGCTCAAATCCAGGTCTCCTGCATCAGAACATGTATTCCTAGCCCCTTGAGCTCTATCTCTTGCCCCTGTGCCAAATGTTTTATCTAGTTAGTCTAATTCTATGCTAAACCCAAAAATCAATGCCAGAATTCCCAATGTAAAGATGGAGGGCTAGCAAAACATATTGAACCATTGATTAGGGGTTCGAATCGATGGCTGGATTGCTGCAAAATTCTGTGCCGTGGAGCCATGTAGAGAAACAGTATATGGGGTTAGAGCATGTGCCTTGCATACAACCAACCTGGGTTTGATCTCCAGCATCCCCAATGGTCCCTCCCATTATTCCAGAAGTGATCCCTGAGCATAGAGCCAGGAATAAGCCTGACTTTAAGCATTACTGAGTATGGCCTATTTAACAAACAAAATGCATGATATAAATCATTAAGAAAAGATCTTAATTTTGTTTCCAGTTTAGAGTGTTTAAGTGTTTTAATAGGAAATACCCCCTTTATTTAATGGTTCATTGCCCATAAATTTCCTCCCATTATTCCTTAGTCATACCCTTTAATTTCTAAGACTCAAGAGAGAGGCACTGAGGTAGGTGAGTTTGTAGATAACCCTAAGATGGCTTCCTGCTGATGTTCACACCCTTACATAAATCCTTCCGTCTTGGTAGAGGCTGAGCCTGTAACTTCTTCCAACAAATGGAATATGGCAAAAATTATGGAGGTCTGGGTCTGGAGTGAAAGTATAATGTTTCAGGAGTTTGTCTTGTACACCACTAGCCCAGGTTAGATTCCCCTACATAGTGGCATCCCATCCATATGGGAACCATCCCATATGTTCCCCAGGTCACTACCAGAAGTAATCCCTGAATACAGAGTAGAGTAAGCTCTGAGCACAGCTGGGTGTGGCCATAAAGCTAAAATTAGAACAAAACCCAAAAAATGATAGAAAACCAAGAGTTGATGTTACATCCTGGAACATTTCATCTTACCACTAGATTCATATAAGAATCTCTGAAGAAGGCAATTGCTGTGAATCCCCAGGGGCAAAGAAATAACTTCAACAGCCTGGAGGACTTTGAAAGCAGATCCTTCCCCATCAAGGATGCAGTGAGAAGCCAGCTCTGATTGATTCCTTCACTGGTGTGACTCTGAGTTGAGGACCCAGTTTAACTGTCTAGGTTCCTGCCTCACAGGAATGGAGAGAACACATATGTGCTTTTTTAAGCCAGAAAGTATACTATGATTCAATGCAGATCATTGAAAGTCAGCACAGAGATGCTTATTTGGAAACATTAAAATATCCCACGACTGGAGGCAGACCTGGTATGAGGAGCAGAGGACAGTGCGGGCAATAGGCGATGGTGTGGATGTCAGAACACTGTTTGGCAAGCACGAGGCTCTGAGATCTATTACTGTGCCCCTCCAGTTTAGTACATGAACCTGGCAGTTCTGCTGCCTGTGATCCCAGGCGCCCCAAGTGATTTTGTTTGTTTGTTTATCATTCTGGGGATCAAACCTAGGGCCTCATACTGGCAAGACAATAACTCTACCACTAAGCCACAGCACTGGCTATACCAGTAATTTACCACTGTCAGTGGTGGGTGAACACCACAACTAACGGTACAACTTCATTGGGTTGGGGGCACACTTGGTGATGTTCAGGGTGTACTTAGGAATGTACTCTGTGCTTAGGAATCACTCTGTGTAGGTGTACTCACAGGAATGGAGTACTCTGTGTACTCTGTGTAATTAGGTGTACTCTGTGCTTAGAAATCACTCCACTGTACTATCTCTTTGGGCCACAAGGGGTACAACTTTTGGTGAGTTCTGCAACTAAAAAAGACATGTGAGGACCATGACCAAGAGTGCCATCCCCATTCAGTATGCATGTGAGTCCCACAGTCCCATTGAGCACCATGACTGAGTGTGAGAACAATACAATGGAATGCAGGAGCACCACAGTCAAATGTGGGGGAACCCTGGTCTTCACAACAAAAACAACAACCTCATCACCAACAGAGCAAAGGGAACAGGGGGAGAAGAGGATGCAAGACTTGTTGTTTTGTGCTGGTGGAAATCAAGCCACAAGAATCCTTGCTGGGCAGCATATTCTATCTTCCTTTGTTTTCGGTCTTCGCTGGCCCTCTGGACTTCTAGTTCTTGGGCCCTCAGTGGAACTGGACTTTAGAAGGATGGGAGCAAAGATTAAGTATCTGTCATTCTGCTCATTAGAGGGATTTAGAGGAAAATGGCTGACTTGGTGTGGCTTCCGGGGTGAAACATTTAGGTAAGTATCTTGCTGAGAGATAATCTCTCTCTCATAGATATTAATCACCTAACATCTTGTGTTTGTCTGCATTCGTATCATAAGAATTTCTCTTCCATTCCTTCATGTTACCAAAGACCCTTTAACTATGACAGTCAGTATAAATCATTGCCCAAAGGAATTGTTAGTAAATGATCTCACCCCAAAGAATGAAGGAAAGAAGACATTTCCAACAGACCTCACCTCTTATGGGAAAAGGAGGATTTATTTTACTGAGAGTAGGAAAATAGCAGGTTAAAGGCTAAATTCCTGTGTGCATAATGTAATAATAAAGCTTTCTTTAAAAAAAGAAAGGATCAAACAAAGTCTATGCTTAAACCAATTGTATGTATAAATACAATCACTGTCCCTCTTGCTGTGGCATGTTTGTACTGGCTACAGCCTGAAGTATTCTAAGATTGAAGCACACAGGGGTTTGGGCGGAGAGCTGGTTCTGAGCTGAGAGGGCAGGTGACCTACTGTCTGCATACAGATTCCCTCCCTGCAAGCAAAACAACTGTACCAGCATCATTCATCATTCTGTTCAGTGAAGGGGTAGCTGATGGAGTGTGTATTTGGTCTGCTTTGTTGCAAGAAGGAAAGGGAGTTGTCTTTGTCCTGTATAAGAAGGCAAAGGTGGCATCCTTATATTTTTGTTGGCTCCTATAGCCTGAGCAACCTCACCTGTCAAAACATGATGAACCAGGAAAATGAAACAAAGGAGAAAGAGGCAGGAATCAGTGAGATGTATTGTGCCAACCTGGGCCGTAGACGGTCTTTCATTCTGTATCTTTGAACACATTTTTTTTTTGTAATTCTGTGTACACATACATTAATCTTCTAGGCTTAATTATAAATCCTTCCATTCAGAACAGTGGAAATTCTAAAATATTAATTTCTGGTTAACTGAGATCACATGCATTCACTTGCTTTGTGTGATATAAACACATCTGGTCACTTACAGCTTTTTCATGATGCTATTTTAACATTATATTTATTTAAAATTTTGGGCTTCAAAATATAATGTAGGACCAGTCCTGACAATATTTAAGACTTATTCCTGACTCTGTGTTCAGGGATTGCTCCTGACAGGGCCACCATATTCAATGCTAAGATTCAATAGAAATAGGCCACGTGCCAGGCAAGTTCCTGAAATGCTGGACGGTATCTCAGACCTTAAGGTGTGGTTTTTAAAACAAAGTCCTTTCACATAATTGCCTCATTTACTTCAGGACATTTACGCACCATCGTCTCTTCTGAGTGCCCACCCCACATCCTCCTCCACCACCAGACTTTCCTCTTGACTTACAGGCCCAATTTAACTACAGTGCATCCTTCAGAATTACATGATGTCCAAATCTGCCTCTATCTCTTGGGCTCTGTTCTCCTATGGGACTCAAGTTCTTCTCCTGACTCATAGCACTTCTGGAGATGTAACTTGCCCTCCTGACCCTCAACCCTACAAGCAATTAATATACTGTTTGCACCAAAACTCCCCTTCTCTGTTAGCTATAATGTAGATCAAAAGATTCCTGAGGACATTTCTTCCCCTTATGGTTTCATTAAAGGCAGGATAGAGCTTTGATTTGATTTTTTCTTTCCTGCTCTCGCACCTCAAGACTAAGATGTAGAAAAGTCATCCTGACTCCTGTTGCTGTATGTAAAGTGTGTCTCTTCCTTCTGAAATTGTTTCCTCTGCCTTTTCCCCCACCTCAGACCTGTTATTTCCTGAGCTTTTCCTCAGTCCTGCTCATTCAAGAAATACCTGAGCCCTGCCCTATGCGTTTCCTCCCACCCCACTCTTGCTGCCGTCATTCTATGACCTCAGCATTCACAGGCGACCCTCTTTACACCAGAGCACCTTCCTTAACCCCTTCACATCCTTCTTCTCTGTCTTAACTTAATCCATCCTTTTGGCATCTCTTGACCTTCATTCCCATCAGCAGTGTTTCCTTTCAGAAATCTCCAATCAATTCCTCCTTCCTAGTAATCAATAGGCTGCCTGTGTAGTTACATTTATTTTAACTTTTAAGTAGAATCTACCATTTAAAAATAATTATCTGATGGTCACTCCCCACACACACACATACACTCACATTTTGATTTATTCTTTGTCTAGGGCAGAATGTGTACCCATTAAAATCACCACTTTACAAATATTCTTGGGTTGTTTAGTACTCACTGTCACAAGTCAACACTAACTTACGCTTTATAATATGCATATAACTGATCTCAAATGGATCATAAACTTATCTGTAATTATTTTTATTTTTTATTGAACCACACTAAAATAGACTATTTTAAAGCAGTTCATGATTGGGTTTCAGTTATACAGTGTTTAACGTCATAACTGCTTAGTATCTGTATTGTAAACCCTAATGCCCAATGGGAGACAGAGAGGGAGAAAGAAGGAAAAGGAAAATGCCTACCATAGAGACAGTTTAGGGGCTGGGGGATGACTGGAGGGCAAAGGAAGAAATTGGTGATTGGAAATGTAAACTAGTGGAGGGATGGGTTTTGGAACATTGTATAACTGAAACATGATCATGAGCAGTCTTGTAACTGTATCTCAAGGTGATTCAATTAAAAAAAAATGAAATGAAAACATCCTAATGAATAGGAGAAAATATTCACACTACTTCTCTGACAATGGGCTAATATGTAAGATATATATAGAATTCAAAAAGTCTACGTATAAAACCCAAAAATAAACCTCATTTAAAAATGGGAAAGGCACATAACAGTTCTCCACACAAAGGACCAAGAGGCCCAGAAAGAAATGCCCATCAACACTGATAGCAGGAAAATGAAAAATAGTTTTTTTTTTACGAAGCTGTGGATTGAACCCAGGGACTCAATGCAAGTATAGTAAGGCCAAGCTACACCAAGCTATCTCATATATATATATATATATATATATATATATATATATATATATATATATATATATATAGATTGCACTCTGTCAGCAAAGTGCAATCAAAAGGACGAGATATCACCTCACACTAGTGAAATGGTGATATCAAATCACAGACAAGTAGTGGCAAGTGTAGAGAGAAAATGGAACTCTTATTCATTGCTGGTGGAATGTGACTTAGTCTCTGTGAATGTATGATTTTTTCTCAAAAGATAAATAGGGGGTTGGAATGATGCTAATACAGCATATAGGACTTTTGCCTTGCATGTGACTCACCAAAGTTCAATTTCTGGCATCTCATATGGTTCCCTGAGCACTGCTAAGGTCCTGAGTGCAGAGCCAGGTGTAATCCCTGAGCATCACTGAGTATGTTGCTCAAACAAAACAAAACCAAAAAAAAAAAGAGTAAAATTACCATATAACCCACTAATTCTACTCCAAGGTATGGTATCCTAACACAAGAATACTAATCCAAGAAGATATAGGCACATCTATGATCATTGTATCACTATTTATAATAGTCAAGATCTGGGAACAACCCAAATGTCTTGGAACATATGCCTGGATAAATAAGTGGTGTATACACATAATGACCATTATTTAACTGTTAGAAAAGATGAAGACAGGCTGGAGTGATAGCACAGTGGGGAGGGCGTTTGCCTTGCATGTGGCCAACCTGGGTTCAATACCCGGCATCCCATATGGTCCCTGAGTAATTGCCAAGAGTAATTCCTGAGCAAACAGTCAGAAGTAACCCTTGAGCATAGCCGGGTGTGACCCAAAAAGCAAAAAAAAAAAAAAGAAAAGAAAAGAAAGAAAGAAGGAAGGAAGGAAGGAAGGAAGGAAGGAAGGAAGGAAGGAAGGAAGGAAGGAAGGAAGGAAGGAAGGAAGGAAGGAAGGAAGGAAGGAAGGAAGGAAGGAAGGAAGGAAGGAAGGAAGGAAGAAAGATGAAGATTTGCTTTTTTAAAAAAAAGACGGATGTTACAGAAGTATATTGTGGTATGGGACATAAGCAGTAAAGAATCAAAAGGAGAAAACACACTAGTTGTACTCTCTCTTACAGAGGGCATACAAGAAAACAAAGTAAGGGAATAGACAATATCTTATAAAAATAACTCTTAGAGAAGCTGATCTCAAGCCCAGCTCACCAGAGCCCCACACAACAGAGCAGCCGAGTTCAAGCCCAGGTACACAGTCCTCAGAGGTGAAAATCACAGGGTGTTCGTGGAGATGGAGCCGGGGTCCCCCTTCCCCTCTCTGTCCTGTCTGGGAGGTCTGGTGGACCCACCCATGAATTGACTCAGGGCTATGGGACATCATGCAGAGACTCAGACACACAGGGGAGAGCTGCCATCCAGCTCTCCCTTAGTCACTGGCTGCCTGGTACATCAAACTAATGGAACCAGTTACATTCTAGAAGCTCAGAAAGTAAATTCAAGAACAGAATTTGGCCAGATCTCCCATAACCAAGTATAGGAAAGAAAATGGATTCATCAATAACATTGCCATGTATGTGCTTTAACAGTCAATACAATCAGTGCCAGCTGATGGAGCAGGCATGGGGATTGGAGTGGTGGGAAATGAGGGTTTTTGATGGTGGGAACACACTGGTGGTGTATTACGAAAACCTTTTTACTTTGGAAATCACGATATTTCAATAAAAAAGGGAAAAAACCTCAGACTCAGAATTGAGAATACCAAGGGGTTATGGGCTAAAGGAATCAAATGGGCTATGTGAGTGGATATTGGCACTTTGGAGGTGGGTGTAGTATGATACTTTGTACACCTAAAACTATAAGCATTTACATTCTTGTAAACCAATGTTACATCTATTTAAAAATTAAAGATTTTTAAAAAAGAAATAATCAAATATATGTGATGTTATAAAATTAAAATTCAAGAAAATAACATTTTTGCAGTATAAAATAATTATATTATAAATGTTTTTGCACTTGTGTAAATCTATAAATTCATTCTTTAAAATCATCTATGGTGTTTTGAGCAGAGAGCTTTCTTGTTTTGAAAGTATGAACTTCCTAAATTTTTGGTGTTGAAATATCCTTTCCTCTCTGAAATGATGGGAATGGGAGCGTTTTGTTATTGTTGTGATTGGCAAAATGAATACTTTGGCAACGTTTGGTACTCTCCATTGCTTTGTGAAATTTTACTGTGCTGAAAAATTTAAGTCTGGGAATCACTGTTAGAAGATGGAGGGTCAAACATACAAAAACAAAAATTATTTTATATAAATTGAGTACTCAGAAAAACTGACTGATTTCATTATTTTGATCCTCACATAATCTACCATGTACAATTCATTAAATCCTATTACTGGTTTATGAGGTTATTTTATGGACACAAAATATTTTAAAATTCAAAACATTAGGAACTTTAATATTATATTATTACATAGTGTCATGCATCACAATTCCCTAGACTAGATATTTTCATTGATAGATATATTGTGAATATTTTGCTGTTATTATTTTCCTTAACATTTGAGTGTAAGTTTGGCTGAATATTTTGGCTATTGCTGTACACAAGTCCAGTGTAATTGGATTGCAAAATGTGCTTTATAGTGGTTTAAGTGGCTTCTTATGATTATATCAAAGAAACCAAGCTGATGAAAAATATGGAAATGTTCTTCTGGGTTTAGTCATATGTCCTTTTATATTGTATAATATAGGTAATATAGTCATTCCATGAACATTGAAACTAATTTTCTAATGAATTCCATATCCTATTTGGGACATTTTGGTCACAGATGTAGTTTTGCTCTTCCAAGCTACTCAGAAACTTTCAAAGGACAGTAAAATAGAGTAAAATGAATTTTCCCTTCATTTAGTTCATGCACCAGTTCAAATGAACCTCATTTTGTCTCAGTAGAAAATAGATCTCTTTACTCCATTCCCCCCCATCTCTATTTCAGTGAGCTATGGAAGGAAATCACACTTTACATGACACCTATAGTTTCTGAATCTTATCATTTGCATAAACTGAATGTTCCATCCACATCAAATACTGTTATATCAATCTGTGGTAGTAGCAAGAGGTAGCTTGTGAATGGAAATGTGCACAATTATACCATATGATAGTTTTGAAATTTTATTTTTCTGTTGAATTACCCAACCATTCCACAAGTTTCCTCTACTTTGTCCTTATGTAAAGCATTTTTAAGAATTTGATTATTGTGAGATGTAGTTAGAAAGTTGATCCTGATTGAGTTTTAGTCATACAATGTTCTAAGACCCATCCCTTCACCTCTGCACATTTCCTGCCACCAATGTCCCTAGTTTTCCTTTTGCCCCCTCCACCCTGTTGCAGGACACCTAAAAGCCTAGGCCTCTGCATCTGCCCTGGATTGCCTCCTGCAGGTCACTTCATAGATAGGGGGTAGTTTGAATGTGGCAGTCTTATCTGACCATGTATTCTGTACTGGCTGGTATAAATATTCTCTCATGCTACCACAAGCATCGTGGGACTAGCTAGATCTTACCAGCATATTTGCCTGGCCACGTTGGATCTCTAAGTAATTAGACCAGAGAGAAATGCTGTTTGCCTCCAAGCAAGCAAGCATGGTTCCCTGATAACTCAAAGGCAACTAAAATACAAAACTACCATGAAGTAGACGAGACTCTTGTGAAGGCTTGGAGAAATATTTAACTGGCATTAGTCTTTGGTACAGAGACATGCCATCTCAGAAAACCCCTTCTCTACCCTATAAAGGCAATTCCAGGCAGATCTTGGCTCAAGACATTAGGTGAGGTGCTGGGAGAAATTACCTGACGGCATTTGATCCTTCCTGCCAGGGGAAGTTACATTTAGCTTATAGCTTCTCCCAGTTCTGCTAGGAGGCTTTTAATTAGCTCTGGGTCCTTGTAAACAACCAGATGGTCTCCTGAAGTTGCTACATTTCTCTAGAGCTATTTTCCTGTTTTCATCTCTAGATAGCCCAGCCCAGAATGGGCTGGGCTGGGAGTTTGGGGGATTTCTAGCTATAAAATAAGCTGCAAGAAGAAAGAAGCTCTCTCCCCCGCCCCTTTTGCCATTTCGGCTTCCCTTTGTGTTTTGCTTCTCCGTCCTCTCCATTCTCTGTTGAGCCTCAACACGTGGTGGCAGCCATCTTGGCCTACACCTGGCTAGGGCCTAGCTGGGAACCCAGAGTCCAGAGGTTTTCCCTGCTCTTGGATTGTATATTGGAACCTGTGATAGTAAATTCCTTTTAAAACTGCATCGGGGGGTGGGGGGCGGAGCGATAGTCCAGCGGGTAGGGCGTTTGCCTTTGCACGCGGCCGGCCTGTGCCGGCTCGGGTTCGATCCCCGGCATCCCATATGGTCCCCTGAGCACCGCCAGGAGTAATTCCCTGAGTGCAGAGCCAGGAGTAACCCCTGAACATTGCCAGGTGTGACCCAAAAAGCAATAAATAAATAAATAAATAAATAAATAAATAAAACTGCATCGGATTCCTGAGTCTTCATCCATTCCCCGCCGGCCGGAGGTAGAAGGGAACTTCGCTTCCTGACACTGTCAGGGACCCCGCAGTGCTCCCCCGACAACCCTCCATAATTATTTTGACTATTGTTTTTGCTCTTGCTCTTTAGAAACAATAATTACTTAGATACAATATATTTTAGTCATCATCTTTGATGGGCATTTTTTATTATAGAAAATAGTTTAATTACAACTTAATTTTTATTACAAGTGATTAAAATATGTAATAATTTGGGGTTGTTCCTTATATCAAAGGAGCAACATATTCTTTATTGGTGTCAGTTACTTTCAAAAGTAGATTATTGGTGCTGGAAAACTTACACTGGTGGAGAGATGAGTGTTAGAATACTGTATGACTGAAATCATGAATAGCTTCAGTAATGGTCTATTTCACGGAATTCAATTTAAAAAAAATTAAAAAAATAAAAAGAAAGTTTTAGAATAATTGTGCAAGCTATTTGAGAAGATACACAGAAGGATTGACAAGAATATTTCAAGATACTCTGACCATGAGGCGATCCATCAAACTAGTGGAAACAGTTATGTCCTTTAATGTACTGCATTCTGCAATGTGTAGGAAAGTTAGACGGGAGGGAGAGATAGAGAGGAGAGAAAAGACATACAGAACCTGCCAAGTAGTTGAGGTGTGGCAGGGGGAGGGAGGTGGGGACATTGGTGATGGGAGATGGGTTCGGGTGGAGGGATGGGTATTGGAATACTGTAGAACCAAAACTCTACATGAGCATCCTGCAATTGTATGTCTAAAAGTTGTGTAATAAAATTTGGGAAAAGAAAAAAAAATAAAATAAAATACATTTGGAGTTCTAAAAAGAAAAAAGAATATTTCAAGATACTGAATTAAAATTGTAATATTAAGAAGGGTTTGTGTATAAATAAAAAATAAGTTGAAATATTTTATGGACATTTCTGATTATAGAAAATAGTGATTTGGTAAATATGGAAATATTGACTAAATCACAAAGCAGTAAGAGAAGGAGTCAAAGGGTACCAAGAATATTTGCAGAGTCAGGATCAGGAAAATGGCTGGGCACATATTTGGGATGAAGGAGCCCAGGATTCAATCCCTGCACTATATGACTCTCAGGCACTGCTGCGTATGGCTCCCAAGGATTATATCAATAAAATAAAAATTAAATATTTTAAAGGTCATTTGCTTGCTCCTGCTTGCTCCAGGAACATAAAGAGCCTCAAAGCATTGCATTAGGTCATGGAAATGAGGTCTATAATTGTTACTGGTATTTGGCATATCAAATACAACACAGGTAGCTTGCCAGGCTCTGCCTTGCAGGTAGCATACTATTGTAGTCATCTTTAAATCCAAATTTGTTATTATTATGCACCCCAAACATCTTTGAGGAACATTTTTCTTATTATTCCCTTGGTTTTTAAGTAGAAATTAAAAAATTTCCATTTTGTATTTTCATAGACATTCAGATGTTAAACTGTTTACCATTTTAATCTGTGCTAAGTATTATGCTGGGCTTGTGAGGGTTTTTACTGGGCAGACAGATACCTAGGGCCTACACTCAGCTCACTGAGCCATCTCTCCTGTCCCAAATGCTAAAATTTTTTGATGCTAGTAGTTTAGTTGTAATACTGTATATGGAAAATGGCACTGGAGACATTGATAGGAACATTGACAACATGTAGATCTCACATTCACCAAGCTCAGCAGAAGGAAAGCAAGTAAATTCTGGAAATTGAATATCCAACTACGGATGGTAGCAGTCTTCTGACACAGCCCCAAAGCGAGGTAGAACTTAGCGAAGAACACATGTAAAACTGAGGATGAGGGTCCCCGCTCTCCCCACCAGGTGCGTTCCCACGGCGGGGAGTCGCGGGGGACTCCCGAGGCACTCCTTTCCAGGATAAAGGGCTGGAACTTTGAGAAGGGGGCCAAGCCACACCCAGCTTCTTCGGACCTTCCACCTGACAGCTTCCGCCCGATGCCCAGCAGCTCCCGCTCTCCCCACCAGGTGCGTTCCCACGGCGGGCAGTCCCCAAGGCACTCCTTTCCAGCATAAAGGGCTGGAACTTTGAGAAGGGGACCAAGCCACACCCATCTTCTTTTCGGATCTTCCGCTGGACTACCACCTCCCCCACCCCCTGACATCGGTACCAACCACTGACACCCCAAATTAGTGCGTCTGCGCAAAGTAATATCTATCTACCTGAGATACCACTGAGCATTTGCCCCTGCATTCTTTGTTACCCATCCCTAACTGCAAAATAATTCAGGCACCTACTAACTCTATTGACTAGTCACCCAGAACACACATTTTCAACCTACGATAGTCATTATGGTAAAGCAGCGCAGAAGTCCTTCAAGCTCTGTGACTGAAGTCACCAATACAGTTGAGTCAAGCAATAACGATGAGCTATATAACCTCTCTGAAAAGGAATTTTAGAAGGAACTGTTAAAGATGTACAAGGAACTCAAAGAAACAATGGAATACAAAGTCAATAAAGTACAGGAGGACATGAGAGCAGAAGTGAGTAAATTTCAGACCAAAGTACAAGCAGAAATTACAGATATTAAAAATGAGGTAAGTGAACTGAAAAACACAGGGAGGGCCTCCAAAGCGGAGTAACAGCTACTAAAGAATTAGTGATCTCGAAGATGAGGTTCAGAGATTCTGTAGACAACACCAGAAGATGGAAAAAGACGCACAATCAATAAACAGACTACCAGAGAAAATCAGGATGAAGCCAAAAGGAACAACATACGCATCATTGGGGTCCCAGAAGGGCAAGAAGAAAACCCTGATGAAGAAGAAACTGTCAAAGCCATCATCGCTGAGAAGTTCCCTGAACTGAAGAAAGCATCCTCCCAGAAACAGGAGGCCCGTTGGATATCTGCTAAAAGAAACCCCAATAAGAATACTCCAAGACACATCCTTATTAAAATGACAAAAAGCGATAGATAGAGACAGAATACTGAAAGCAGCAAGATCAAAGAAGGAAATCACATATAAAGAAGCATCCCTGAGATTTACAGTAGACTTCTTAGATGAAATACTCCAAGCCCGAAAACAATGGTGGGATATTGTGAAAAGACTCAATGACCTGCAGGCCTCACCAAGAATTCTTTACCCAGCTAGACTTATTTTCAGATGTGAAGGAAAGATACATAACTTCATGGATAAACAACAACTCAGGAAATTCATAGACTCAACACCAACTTATAAAGAAGGATTGAAGGGTCTATTGTAAAATAAGACAACCCCAAACCATAACAGGTTTAAACAGAAAGATGGTACAAAATCCAATGACAATAATCTCTCTCAACGTCAATGGTCTAAATGCACCAATTAAAAGACACAGAGTGGCAAAATGGATTAAAAAACTGAATCGGGCCCGGCGATAGCCCAGCGGGTAGGGCGTTTGCCTTGCATCGCGGCCGGCCTGTGCCGGCCTGGGTTCGATCCCGGCATCCCATATGGTCCCCGAGCACCACCAGGAGTAATTCCTGAGTGCAGAGCCAGGAGAAACCCCTGAGCATTGCCGGGTGTGACCCAAAAAAGCAAAAAAATAAAATAAAATAAAATAAAAAAAAATAAAAACTGAATCCAACATTCTGCTGCCTACAAGAAACACATCTGAATAATCAGAGCAAACACGGATTCAAAGTCAAAGGCTGGAAGACCATTCTCCATGCAAACAACTCCTCCAAAAAGGTGGGTGTGGCCATACTCGTATCTGACAATATAGACATCAGGCTGAAAAAGGTTAAAAAGGGACAATGAAGGCCATTTCTTAATAATTAATGGGTATGTATACCAAGAAGAAATCACACTACTAAACATATATGTGCCAAACGAGTGGCCAGCAAAATATTTAAAACGACTATTAATAGACCTCAAAGAAGACATTAACAGTAGCACAATAATAGTCAGAGACTTTAACACAGCCTTATCGACTATGGATAGATCAATGATACTGAAACTCACCAGGGAAATACTGGACCTGAAGGAAGAAATGGAAGAAAGAAAGCTGGTTGATATATACAGGGCTTTTCATCCCAAAAAGCTGAATACACATTTTTTCCAGTGCACATGGAACATTCTCCAAGATAGACCATATACTGAGCCACAAAGCATATCTCAACAAAATAAAAAAGATAGAAATTGTGTCAACTATCTTTTCAGATCATGATGCACTGAAAATAGTAGTTGACCATACACAGAAGCAGGGAGTCAAACCAAACACCTGGAAACTGAACAGCTCACTGCTGGACAACAAATGGGTCATAGAAGAAACCAAACAGGAAATCCAAAGATTCCTAGAAACAAATGACAATGAAGATACCAACAATCAGAACTTGTGGGACACAGCAAAAGCTGTGTTAAGAGGATAGTTATAGCTCTGCAAGCATTCATCAGGAAAGAAGAAAGGGCCCACATAAATAACCTGACCTCACAGCTGAAAATATTAGAAAAAGACCAACAAAAGAAGCTCAATCTAGGCAGAAAGAAGGAAATAATAAAACTTAGGGAGGAAATCAACGAGCTGGAAACCAAAAAAACAATCCGAAAGATTAATGAAACCAAGAGCTGGTTCTTTGAAAAATTAAACAAGATCGACAAGCCACTGGCAAGACTTGTAAGGACAGGGAAAGAGAGAACCCAAATAAACAGAATCAGAAATTAAAATGGTGACATCACAACAGAAAAGACAGAAATCCAAAAGATCATCAGAGATTACTTTGAAAACCTGTATGCCACAAAACATGAGAACCTAGAAGAAATGGACAAATTCCTGAAGTCCTATAACCTCCCAGGCTTGAAACAAGAACTCCAATGCCTGAATAAGCCTATCACCATCAAGGAAATTGAAACAGTAATTAAAAGTCTGCCCAAACACAAAAGCCCAGGTCCAGATGGGTTCACTAGCGAATTCTACCAAACCTTTAAGGAGGGGCCTACTGCCTGTCCTTTTCAAGCTCTACCAGGAAATAGAAGAAACAGAAACACTCCCAAACAGCTTCTACGAGGTACACATCACCCTGATACCCAAAGCAGAGAGAGACAACACAAAGAAGGAAAATTACAGACCAATCTCCTTGATGAACACAGATGCTAAGATCTTCAGCAAAATACTAGCAAACAGAATCCAAAGACTCATCAAAAATATCATACATCATAACCAAGTAGGATTCATCCCGGGAATGTAAGGATGGCTCAACATTAGCAAATCAATCAATATAATACATCATATCAATAAGAGAAAAAAATAAAAACCATATGATCCTATCAATAGATGCAGAAAAAGCATTTGACAAGATCCAGCACCCGTTCATGATTAAAACCCTCCAGAAAATGGGAATTGAAGGAAGCTTCCTCAAGATAGTCCAAGCCATCTACCAAAAGCCCACAGCGAGTATCATTCTCAATGGGGAAAAATTGAAAGCCTTCCCCTTAAGATCAGGAACAAGACAAGGTTGCCCTCTCTCACCTCTTTTTATTCAATATAGTACTGGAAGTACTCGCCATAGCAATCAGAGAAGAAAAAGGATATTAAGGGCATCTAGATAGGCAAGGAAGAAATCAAGCTATCATTATTTGCAGATGACATGATATTATACCGAGAGAACCCTAAACTCTTGACCCAAAAACTGTCAGCAACAATAGATATGTATAATAGAGTGGCAGGGTACAAAATCAATACCCAAAAGTTGGTGGCTTTCCTATATACAAATAACGAAAGAGAAGAAAGGGATATTAAGAAATCAATTCCATTCACAATTGTACCACAGAAAATCAAATACCTAGGAATCAGCTTAACCAAGTGTGTAAAGGACCTATACAAAGAGAACTACAAGACAGTGCTTCAAGAAATAAAAGAGGACATGAGGAAATGGAAACACATTCCCTGCTCATAGATGGGGAGAATTAACATTGTCAAGATGGCAATACACCCTAGAGCTTTGTACAGATTCAATGCGGTCCCTATAAGGATACCCATGTCATTCTTCAAAGAAATTGACCAAACACTCCTGAAATTCATATGGAATAATAAACCCCCACAGATAGCTAAAGCAATCCTTGGGAAAAAGAAGATGGGAGGCATCACCTTTCCCAACCTCAAACTGTACTACAAAGCAGCAGTAATTAAAACAGCATGGTATTAGAATAAATACAGACCTGTGGACCTATGGAATAGAGTTGAGTATCCTGACACCCACCCTCAAAGACATGATCAGTTAATCTTTGATAAAGGTGCAAAGAGTCCAAACTGGAGTAAGGGAAAGCCTCTTCAACAAGTGATGCTGGGAAAACTGGACAGCTACATGTAAAAAAAATTAATTTGGACCCGTGCCTTAACACCTTGCACAAAAATCAGATCAAAATGGATTAAAGATCTCAATATCAGACCTGAATCCATAAAGTACGTTGAATAAAATATAGGAAAAACCCTCCACGACATTGAAGCTAAAGACATCTTCAAAGGTGAAACACCATTAACAAAGCAACTAAAAGAAAAGATAAGCATATGGGACTGCATGAAACTAAAGAGCTTCTGCACCTCGAAAGAAACAGTGACCAAGATACAAAGACAGTCCACAGAATGGGAAAGAATATTCACCCAATACCAATCTGATAAGGGTTTAATATCCAGAATATATCAGACACTGGTACAGCTATATAAGAAGAAAACAGCCAACCCCATTAAAAAATGGGGAGAAGAGATGAACAGAAACTTTGACAAGGAAGAAATTCGAATGGCCAAAAGGCATATGAAAAAGTGCTCATCATCACTAATCATCAGAGACCTGCAAATCAAAACAACAATGAGATATCACCTCACACCACAGAGACTGGCCCATATCCAAAAGGGTAAAAGCAACAAGTGCTGGCGTGGATGTGGGGAAAAGGGGACTCTCATACATTGTTGGTGGGAATGTCGACTTGTACAACCTTTCTGGAAAACAATATGGACATTCCTCCAAAGACTAGAAATTGAGTTCCCTTTTGACCCAGCCATATCACTCCTGGGAATATACCCTGGGAAGCCAAAAACACACAGCAGAAACACAATCCGCACTTTTATTTTCATAGCAGCACTATTCACAATATCCAGAACCTGGAAACAACCAGTATGCCCGAGAACTGATGACTGGATAAAGAAATGTGGTATATCTACACAAAGAAATACTATGCAGCTGTTAGGAAAAATGAAGTTATGAAATTTGCCTATAAATGGATGGACATGGAAAGGATCATGTTGAGTGAAATTAGTCAGAAGGAAAGAGAGAGATATAGAATGACTGCATTTATTTGCATGACATAAATATATCAGGTGGTCTTACCAAAAGTGGAAATTACCGAAACGTGTGGGAGTCAGAGGTTAGGTAAGACAGAGAAGGTAACATGTGTGAATAAACATCAAAAGGGCTAATACCAACCTAGAACTGAGCATTAAAAACAGGCAAAAAATGCACATGATGGTTTCTAAGTGTATGTAGTGCAACCCACAATGTGTAAGAGAAAGAAAAGAGAGAGAGGGAGAGAGAAAAGAGTTAAAGAACCTGCCATTTAGGCAGGCTATAGGAGGGGGGAGGGAATTGGGGACATTGGTGGTGGGAAATGGGCACTGGTGGAGGGCAGGGTGCTGGAACACTATGTGACCGAAACCTCCAAACATGAACTTCGTTGTAATTGTATATCTCACGGTGGTATAATAAACTATTTTAAAAAATGTAAATTCAAAATGAAAAAAAAAACTGAGGATGAGGTTGATCAAACTATATCAGTCTTCCACAGGTTCTTCTTTCCACTAGTTGACCATGTATAAACCATCGTCTCTTCTGAGTGCTCACCCCACATCCTCCACCCCCACTAAGACTTTTTTTTCTTGATTTACAGCCCCAATTTAATTACAGTGTACCCTTTAAGAATTACATGATGTCCAAACCTGTCTCTTTCTTGGGCTCTGTTCTCCTTTGGGACTCAAGATCTTCTCCTTATTCATAGCACTTCTGGAGTTGCACCTTCCCCTCCTGACCCTCTACTATATAAGCAGTTAACATGCTGTTTGCTCCAAAGAGTACCTTCTCTGTTGGCCATAATGTAGATCAAAAGTTTCCTGGCGACATTTCTTCCCCTTATGATCTCATTAAAGGCAGGATAGAGTTTTGTTTTGATTCTTCTTTCTCGTGTTCTCTTGTACCTTAAGACTGAGATGTAGAGATGGTATTCTCCTGGCTTTATTACTGACATAAAAAGAACTCTCAGAGGGAGATCAATAACTTGGAACATATAAAGGAATTCAATTATTTCAAGGACCACAGATAAGGTACTAAAATGGTTGGGACCTTGGACCCTGGAACTCAGATGACTGAGCTTGGTTGTCGGATCAGTGAGAAGACAAAGTCTTTAAATTCATGTCAAAGAGCTTTTAACATCCTGACACAGCAGGAAATCATTTTAAATCAAGCGTCTGAAACAGAGGAGTATCCTTAAAAGTTTAGGGTGATCCCTACCATTGCTGTTTAAGGGTGATGTTAATTTTGTTGGATTTTTATCTGTCTGTGTCTCACATTTTTCACTTCTAAAGAGGCACTCACTTTTTTTCTACTAGATTTCAATAGTTCGTGCTCTAAAGAGCCAAAAAACATTGTCTGGGGCACTCAGCAAATGTGGGTTACTTTCAGTCCTACATTCCCATATGTGAGCCAAAGTGGAAAAGGAGAAGGACCTAGGGAAGACAGAAAGGTTGGTGACAGAAGAAAAAGAGGGAGGATAAGAGAAATTGGAGAGAGTTTTCTAGATTCCATCAGCATTGATTTAATAGGCGCTAAATGGGAGAGTCGTGAAATGAAAATTCAGAAACTCTGTCCTTTTTTCATCTCCAGCCCTTAGAAAGGCTGATTCATTCATCCAAAACATTCTTTGCCTCTCTGCTCTGATAAATTTTCCACAGCTCCACTTTGAATTAACTGTTTTCTTGGAATATTGAGTGCACTGTAATTCTCTGAGCTACAAGAAGAGGGATCACAGCAAACTCATCCTTTATTTATTCATTTTTTTAGTGTACCTTTTTTGAATTGCTCCCACACACCTACTTGGTTGCAGTGTGGTAGAATTCAGTTGGGATTGTGCTTTTTCCCCTTGGCAGCACTGGGGACTGTATCTGAAACCATGTACTTGCAAGGCAGGCTTTCTAAGCCATTGAGCTTTTTTTCTTTCTGGGTCGAAAGTTCTGTTTCTTTTTTTAACCAAAATTGATTCTGTGCCTTAACTTCTTTTGTAACACTCTCTTCTCCTACTATATGAAATCCTTCTTGTTATCTCATTGGATAGAGGTAAGCAGGACAGAAAAGGTGGAAAAGCAGGTGAATGCTTATGTGTACATATATTTTGGAGCATATGTGTATGTCTAGGTGGCTTTGAGGTAATAAAATGGAATTCTCTGTAGAACTAAATGGGTTATGGTCCCAATTCTAACACATGTGTTCATGGAGGCTTGCCCATACAAACAATTTTTAGACAATAGCAAGGTGTCCAAGGATTCAATCTAGTTCTCACACTAGAAATACAGATACAATGTCAGATTCCACCTGTCAAATGTTCGGTTCTCCTAGATGCTGTTTTAGATGTCACTGCCAAAACAAACTATTACCTATGCCAATAACCAACTAGCTATAGCTTGGCAGTTCTGACCACCCCCTTTTCTTAAACTTCATATGCCAATAACAAGCTAAGTTTTTCTGATCAAGTGGGCATGCAGCAGAGGTTCCCATAAATCCCTCTTTGTATTCTATTGACTTGCTAGAACTGTTCATAGAACTTAGCCCATTTACTTAGCAAAAGACATTTTTATTAAAAGGGGTTATAACTCAGGAAGAGCCAGATGAAGAAATATATTGGGCGAGTTCTGCCAAGGATGAGAAGTTCCCAAACTCTGCCCAGCATTCACTGAAGGGGAAGCTCATCCTTTTCTTTTGTCTCTTGTGGTGGCATCATTCCTGAGTGTGATTATGAACTCATTGGCCATTGAACTCAATCTCCAGTTCATCTTCCCTGCTAGGAGTCAGAAAGAGGGACAGAAAGTTCCAATCCTCCAGTAACCAGCTAGTTTCCCTGCCAGCTTCCATTGTTAAGTGAGGCCCAAAGTCACCCTTATTGGCATAACAAAGACAACCCTCACCAGTCTCCACATTTAGAATCTCAAGAATTTGGAGAGTTGTGAACCAGGAATAATGATTTAGGCAACAAATCCTTAACTGTAGATCTTATAATATGGTGCTTTTATCTTAATGACCATACCAATGTTTCATAAAAGTGTAATGAAATTGGTTAGAAGAAAGAGCAGTAATTTGATGAAGAGGCCGTGTGATACATTGTGCTTGGACTTTAGCATTAAACCATCTGTTTCATCCCTTACTCCCTTGTTACTGTGAGATTTACAATCATTTCAAACCTCAATTCCTTCCCTAGATTAAGAGGTATAAGATAGAAACCTACCATCTAAGATCACTATAATAATGGATAATTATGGTTACTATAGTTAATAATTCTAGAGTCTATTTGAAAGTTGCTGTAAGAATAAACAAAGTTCTCATCATAAGAAAATTTGCATAACTATATACAAGGATAGATATTAACTATATTATTGTGTTGATCATTTCACAATATATGCAAAGATCATTGATATGTACCTGAAATAAACACAATGTTATGCAATTATATTTTAATTAAAAATTTTCTAGGGCAATAAAACTTTAAAGTTTCAATGATCAAAAAATGATCTAATATATATAAAAAACTTTGCACAAGGCCTGAAATAAATGAACTTTCAACAAATATTATAAAGATGCAAGAAAATAAGGCTAGCCTTACTGTTATTAGGTAATTAAGAAAGCAAGAGACATTTTATGAAATCTAAGAAGGGAATGAACAAACTGAATAGATGAATTGAGAAAAGATGAATGAAATTCTGAGACGTTTCCCACTAAATCAAATAGCACCAGAGAGGACAAAAACTAAGGGAGGAAGATCAGGATGGAATTGAAAACATGGCTTATGAGAAAAAAAATAAAGAGAACAGGAAGAAGCAGTACATTCAGGTATAGGGGAATATGTTCAGGACCTCAGGGATATTGTCCCTCATTCAGAAAATATTGACAGTTGTTTCTCCCTTTGTCACACACCATAATAACCAGCTGATTCACCGTGAGGAAATCCAACATCCTCAGTGAGTCAGCTTGCAAGGAAACTGTGGGTACAGTACTTAGAGACAGGGCCAATGGTAAAGTCTTCACCCTCTTCCCTTCAGCTCTGTGCTCAGTGAGAATATGTGAATGTTTCTAGCTCAGCAGTTGACCTGCCAGCATCCAAAGAGTTACCAAAGAGTGTGGAGATAGCACTTCAAATCTTTATGGAACAAAGCTAATTTACTGTCTCTTTTTAGAATTCTTGGCACCATCCCCTTTCCTACCTTGGCTAATGATGTTATGATTCTCCTAAATTCTAGGCTAGAACAGTTACTTCCATGTTCTCCTTTTCTTCTCTCCCAAGTTTTGGCATCCAATTAATTATCTCTGCAGTAGTTCTTGCATTCATTTTCTCTCTCACTGATACCACTCTACCTGGGCTCTCGTTTGTCTACAATTTCAGACTTGGAAATGGCTTTAGTTTATAGAAGCTCAGAGTGGTTATGTAATTTGCCCAAAATCTCACAGGAAGTCGGTGAAGCAGTCAAATCAAAAGGCTGAGGTGTGAGTTAAGTAAGCACCATTTCTTTTAAAGCTTGATTCTTGAGATTTGGGAAGATATTTACATAACAAAACTGAGCTAGCTTTCACATTGCTGTACTATATCTCCAACCTCCAACATTCACTTCTTAGCAACTTACTTCCAAATCTATTGTTTGTACTAATCTTTTATAAATGCAGTTTCACAATTCCTATATCCTGTTAGATATCTTCAAGTGGTTATCCTGCCAATACATTAGAATTCAATGTGCCCTTAATGGAAACTTAATTTTCTTCCTCTCCACCTAGGAAAATAGAAAGTAGGGCCAGAGCCATAGCACAATGGGTAGGGTGTTTGCCTTGCATGCGGCCAACCCTGATTTGATCCCTGGCATCCCATATGGTCCCCCGAGCACCGCCAAGAGTAATTCCTGAGTGCAGAGCCAGGAGTAACTCCTGAGCATTGCTGGGTGTGACCCCAAAAAAGCAAAAAAAAAAAAAAGAAAAATAGAAAGTAGTGATAAATGAAGAATTGGTATCTAGACTTTAAACTCCTTTGCCATTTACTAAATAAACCCCACAAAACTTATCTGTTAATTACAAAATAGATATAACAATAATAACAATGGCACTTAAGACAACTATGGGAAAAGCACAGTAATTATATAAAGTCATTATTATCATGTAATTATTATCAAGTTATCAGGCTGTATATTAGTGAAGAGAAGGTTGTTTAATACAACCTTCAGTTCTTCTTTATTGTCCCTCAGATTTAATCAGTGTCTGATCACCCTACTCACACAGTGCTATTTACACCCAGCCAGTCTTCCATGCCTACTACAAAGAAGAGAGACACTTGGCCAATTCATGGATGTAGGGCCAAAGAGATTGCAAAAGATAAGGCACTTGTCTTGCATGCAGCCAACTCCGGTTTGATCCCTGACACTGCCTATGGTCCTCCCCCAAGAACTGCTAAAGGTCACTCATAAGTAGGAGCCAGGAAAAACCCTTGAACACTGCTGGATATGGCCCAGGAACTCCCCAAAATAAAAAGAGAAAGATAATTAATAGACCTACAAATACCTTGACTGCCACAAAATGCCCAGAATTCCCTCTCCTCCAGCAGTTAAGTTTGGAAGGATTTGGATTACTCATGTGTTGGTCATGTGGAGTGCATTTTATTTGAACAGCTCACCATGGAGCATGGTAATGTCTCTGCACATGATTAAATGAGTTAGGTTAACTATTCTGCAAGTTTTCTTCCACTAACACCCACATTTTAATTTGTTACCTTATTTAACACAAGCTTCTGCTTTTAGCCCAAAATAAATAAAAGGGAACACAGCCAGTGGAAACCCAGTCAGCCAAGCTTGCTGCACTTTGCCCAACCTCACATTATATGTCAATGGTTTCATTACCGTTTATTTACAGGAAAGCTGTCAGTGTCTGAGATGTGAGGCATTCAGAAAATGACACAGACAATGGCTTCACAGTACCTGGAATCCCCATGACTAGATTTTCCACAAATGTGTTATTAAAGGAAATGGCCAGAGATCAGCACCGGGGCTCTGCTGCTGGCCGCACAGACTCTGCTGATATACACAATTCCAGACTGCAGGCCGTTTCCCAGTGAGAACAAAGAGAACAGAATCACAGCATTACAACACTGGCAGAGTACTTAGAATTACCAAGAACTGAAAAAAATAAAGTAACTTAATTCACCCCGTTCTTCACTATTTTGAATGGATAAAGTATGTTTAAGGGTCTTCATGTGTTCTTCAAATATTTCCATCCTTTTACTTAGTGGAGGGGTCATGCCCTCTGAAGCAGGTGGTCACCCAGCCCAAAGCCTTGGCAGATCTTCCCCTCTCGAACAGAGATCAGTTTGGGAATGGGCTGCCATCTCTTTTCTCTGTGCCTCAGTACTAAATTCTGATCTGTCTGAGTTTTCCAGAGGTTGATGTGGGAGGTTTGAGACTCAACTCTGCAACCAAAAAAGAAAGGAGAGGCCAGCCAGACAGAGCTTCTGAGAAAGGTTTTTTGTAGGTCCTTCAGGTGCTCAGATTGTTGCCTTCAAGCAGGGAAGGTTGAAAGCAAGGGACTGGAGATCAAATGGCTGAATTCAGTAAAGACTTGGTTTAGTAAAAGAAAAGCAGAAAAGCTCCCAGATTATCATTTCCTAAAGAAACATTCCCCAAAGAGGCAGACATCTTCCCTTTTTTTCTTCTCTTTAATAAGGTGGGTGGGTGAGCATTTCTTTATTATATTCCAAAAAGTGTGGACCCTTGAAAAACAGGAGAGAAGATATTGAAATGATTCTTTTCTGGTGTCTGGATCTGGCAGAGATAGGTCATCCAGGCTATTGGGCCCCCAGACATCCTGTGACATTTCATGCTGCTAACTCTTCTGCTAGGGCCAGATCCCTAATCTCTCCCCTGCCTGTTCCCCTTTTTGTCCTGTCAATTTCTTTGTTCCTAGAAGAAGAGTTGTTGTCTGAACTTTGGGCTAAGCACAGAAGTTGGGACTATACAGAGGGCTTCCCTGTATCCGTGAAGACAGCTGGCCGAGGGCAAGGCCAATGCCAATGGGAGAACAGAGATCTGCAAAATATCTGGGTCTTTGAAAAGATTCACTTAAGTGTGCTGCTGAATCAACCAATCTGAAACAAGCAAGGCTTCTTGTTGTAGATAGTGGAGAAATTTTATGCAAAGAATGGTGACTATAAATTATCTCTTAAATTTCTATAACTTTACTGGAGATGAGCACTCAACTTTTTAAATTTCTATAATTTTACAGAAGTGAGCATTCAACTTTCCATATCCAGACAAAAATCATTCCAGAGACTGGAACATAAATGATGGCATTTAGAGAAAGAACTGTCAAACAGGATCAGAATTTACTTGGTATTCTCAAAGATCGAGTTAATGGAAATTATTGCAGCCAGGTCTCTCTCTCTCTCTCTCTCTCTCTCTCTCTCTCTCTCCTCTACCCTTTTGTCTCTCTCCTTCACTTTTCTAAATAAAACTACTTTTGCTTCCCTATTCTTCTATCCGTGAAATTCTTTCCTGCAATGGTAGGTAATGATCCTTGAAAACTTGGGCAGAGATCAAACTGACTTTCTTCTGCAAATAGCAGTTCCTCACTCCAGCCAATGTCCATGGTCTGCAAAGAAAGAGCTTGGTTGGTGGGGAGTGCCCATGCCTTGTAGGCCAAGTGAACTTTAGTTGCAGTTAACCTTGTGGGGTTGATGGGGCACATTTCTTAGGTGCTCATGGGAGACTACCAGTCCTGACCCTCCCAAGCAGTTCCCTGGTCAGAGAGGTGGTCTAGCATTCTGCTTTGAGGGCATCTCCCCACTTCCCCGTAGTACCTACAGCAGGGGTCAGGAGAGATGGCCAGGGGGTCATGTGGGCTGCTGCACAACTCATAAGTAACCTGGGAAGTTTTCTTTTTCAAAATTTCTTTTTTTGATAAAATTTGTAGATAACAGAGAAAGTCACTAAAATCACATATTTCATTTCTACAAATATCAGGTAAAATTTCTTAAACATGTTGGTGGACTTAGATGGAAAAAAGATTGGAGTGTGAAGGTGTTAGAAGTGGAAGGTGGGATGCGAGAGAAAGACAAGACTCATCAAACCTAGACACGCCAGAACTATCACCCCAGAAAAAGTAACAGGGCATAAGCATTCTATCACTAGAGCTAAAAAGAGAGAGAATCCTTGAATGCAGTAGTTGAAAAGATCCCGAAGTTAACTTATTTTCTTTTAAGGGAAGCTCTCTTTTCCTAGAATAGTACCTGCTAAAGGGCTGCTCAGTGATACAACGTAAAAGTCCCATAGCAGAGTGTTCCTCTGAATGAGGCCCTGAGCTAGCCAAGAAGGAAACAGGACTTAGTACTGAGTTCTAGTTTACACACTCCTAAATGCTTGGATCGTTCTTATAAACACAGAAGCCAAGTCCAGAGATGAAATAAAGAGGCCTCAGAGAACAGAGATAAACAGGGAATCAGGAAGGGCCTCACCCAAACACTTGATAGTCAATGGTTTCCTAACAACTTTGTGGGAAATCTCTTCCTTGCTTGTCTGAAACCTTTGTCCCTGACCTTGACCTATTCAAATATTATTCTTAAGAGTTTCAATCAAAACAAGATAAGATAAGGAAATCAAATTTGTATTCTATTCAAAGGTGGGAGGACTGCTAATCCTTGGAGTTTCTCTCTCTCTCACTCTCTCTTTCTCTGTCTCTCTCTCTCTCTCTGTCTCTCACACACACACAACACATTCACAAAGTGAGTATATTTATCACTGCACTTGACAATCTCATGTGATCCCTCTCCCCCAAAAAATTGTGACAAAATACTTAGAAAAATAAACAAGAAAAATCTTGGAAAATCACAATCAATTATACCGTGAGGACTTTGCGAGGGCTTTCCATGACTTTCAGGGCCAAAAGGAAGCAACAGGAGGAAAGTGACAGATCTCATGAACTTACAGGAGGCAGCCTGCCCGAAAGGGGTCACCTCGCTTCTGCTGTCTGGTTAGAAATCAGAAGCCAAAGAATAAATTCACCCAGGAACAAAGGGCATTGCTGCTCTTTAGACTTGTGCATCATAGTTGGACTTTTATTTTTTTATTTGTTTTTATGTTTATATTTTTAACTTATTTTTAGTTTGTTTTGGGACCACACCCAGTGGTGTTTAGGGTTCTGTATTTAGGGATCTCTCCTTGTGAAGATTCAGGAAACCCTATAGGATATATATGTGTGTGTATATATATATATATATATATACATACACACACATATGTGTGTATGTATATACACACAGATATATATACATATATACTTATATATACACACGCATATGTACAGATATATATTTGTGTGTGGGGGGAGAGAGAACCATTTAACGTTCCTGGAATAAATCACATACTATTTATTAGATAATGTAAAATAAAATATGAAACTCTTTACATTTATTAAATTATAGAGTGAAAGTACAAGGAGTTAAATTTTGACAAATTTGCAATGTTTGGGCTGTAGAGCATAGTAAGGTGTTTGCCTTGCATGCTGCCAACTCTGGTTTGATGCCCAGCACTGCATACGGTCCACTGAGCACAGCCAGTAAGGACTCGAGCCAGGAGTAGCTCCTGAGTGTAGCGACTGGATGTGGTCCCCAAAATCCAGCCTCCTCCCAATGCAGTGTGTGTCATTCTCTCCTTAGTCAAAAGAATGTGGAGCAAGAAGAAACACAAAACTTAGGAATATCAATTGTTCTTATTTATGACCTCAATAAATATTTGGAATAAAATAATGAATGCAGTTTTTGCTTTCCCCTGGGACTTACAGGCTGTAAGCTAGAGAAACCTTGACCTGATCACCAGAGAAAAGTGTTTTCTGCAGCTCTTCCCTGGCAGTTGTTTCCCTGCTGTGGCAGAACAGTGATGCAAGGGTTAAGCTCTTTTAGATCAAAAGTTCAGTTTCCATCCCTGTAGGGATCCTGCTCTCCCTCAGATCTTTTCTCCATAGTTAAGACTGCCCTTTAGTAGCCCTTATTATGACCCTCAGTCATGCATTTACTGAACTGACACTCCCAATGAGTAAAGATACTCATTGGGAGTATAAAGTATACTTTTATCAGCTCACCTTGCTAGACAAAGCAGTCGGGTTGTTGGTGGTCATACAGCTGTAGATTCTTCTCTGTTGACCTTTTATAAAAAATATTATTTATTTTCGGGCTTTTTTTTTTTTGGGGGAAGCATCCAGTACAAATGAGGCTACTCCTGACTTGGTGCTCAGAGGTCCCTCCCATACAGCTCTGGGAAGGCAGTGATGACTCTCACAGGCAGAGAATATGCTCCAGTCCTTTGAGTCTTCTCTCTGGTCCAGTTCTCTCACCCCTGACAGTGACACCCTCCTACTCCCTGTTTGATGGTATCTACTGTGCACAAAGATCTTTAGTCTTTGTAGAATCCACTGAAAGTGCTTTCCAGGAAAAACCTTACTGTTAGAAGAATTGAAAACCACTGTCTAAAATAAGACTTTTTTAAAAAATAAGAAAAAAAGAAAGAAAGAGACACGTTCTTCCTGGATGCTCTTAACTATGTTTACAAGCCTTGTTATGATTAGGGTCTGGAGACCACCAACTAAAAATCCCAATTAAAAATACGGCAAGAAGAGAAAAGTAGCTGGAAACACCATAATGGGGGATGCTCTCCTTTTCTTGGCAGTGCTGGTTTCCGTGGGTGTGTAGTTCGGGGCAGCACTGAGTGAACAGAACAGTGAAAGGAATTGTATGAAATCTTATCAGGCCTTCAGGCCCTTTGATAGATTGTGCTAACAGTCAAAAAGTCCAGCATAATCTTTTGCAGATTTCATTTTGTACAAGCTTCTAGATAACAGCCACTCTGGGTTACTAGAGACGATACAAAGACTAGGGGTGTGTGTTGTGGAGTACTGATGTCAGAGGGACACTCAGAGCTTTTCCAGAGCTGAACTTGACTTTAGGACAATTTCTTGGTTATTTGCTAGGTTTGGGATTATGTCCATATTACTTCATCTACTCATTTGTGTAATTAGTTATTTATCAGATATCTTAATTATATCATGGTAAGTCCCACTAGGTTTATTGATGCTGATTTTTACCATCTATGCCAGGAAAGGTACATGGAAAAAATATACTTTAGCCTGAAGTTGGCTGAAGAGAAAGGGATCTTTATTGCCTTTGATTGCATCCAGGATTTCATTCAGAGATGCAGACAAGCACTGTTGGAATGTACAGCAAGGATGGAAAGTAGGAAAAACAGTCTACAGTGTATGTTCTATGTCTGACGTGTGCTGTGGTAGGAAGAATAAAATGACAGACACATTGATTTTACATCTAATCCTAATCTGAGATTTTTTGATATTGAACCCTTGGGTAAATTTTAGATGAGGCCAAGAAACCTAAGTAGAAATAGTAGAAGTGCCAAAACATATGCCCTCAATTAGATTTTAATAAATCAGATTCCATGTTAATCAAATCCATTTGTTATGTCAAAGATCTGAAATAATTGGAAACATTGACTAGGATGTGCTACTATTTATAGCATAATGATTTTATAGTTTTAATTAGCTTCAGAACATGTAGTTATTTTATTTGGGTTCTGAGTAGTTCCCACCCTGACTCCAGAATACAAACATTGCTAGAATCTATTGTGTAATAGAAAAATCCCAGCAAGGCACATCTCATCTTTATTTTCATTTAGTCTGCAAAAGAGGCTAAATTTTTTGCTTGTTTATTTGTTATTAAATTACAACTACAGGGGTGGCCCTGGGAGGATGAGTAGTAAGGCTCTTGCCTTGCAGACTTGCGGTCACAAGTTAGATCCCTGATACTGACCACAGGATTTACACCACAAGCAGGTGTCAAGCCCAGACTGTCAGAGCCACACCAGGGAGTGAGAAAGAGAGAAGGGAGAGGAAAACCCAGCATCTCAAATTTATGACATAACTTTGTTATTTTCAGTTTGGAAAATTATTAGTAACAGCTTTTCAGGCAACGTATGAAGGTAGTTGGGCTCATTTTATTGGCTTTGGAGTCCTCAGGAATATAACATTGCATTATTAAAGGCTTGCTCAAGCTATTCATTGCCACTAGTTGTTGAAATGCTATAGCATTTACACAATTTCTGCAACCATGGAAAGTACATAATGGTTTTTATACAGGAAAAAAGTGAACACTAGAAATGAAGTGTTGGAGTGAATGAGGACCTCCTATCATTCTCCTAGATGTTCTTTCTCCTGCTCTTGTCACTCGCCAGATGTGACTGTGGAGTGCTTGAGATGTAATGTGGAGAGAAAAAAAAGTTTCCCTCTCCTTTCTTAGCTCCGGGAATGAAGACCAGAAAAGTAAACTAGGGGCCGGAGCGATAGCCCAGCGGGTAGGGCATTTGCCTTGCACGCAGACGGCCTCTGCCGGCCTGGGTTCGATCCCTGGCATCCCATATGGTCCCCCGAGCACTGCCAGGAGTAATTCCTGAGTGCAGAGCCAGGAGAAACCCCTGAGCATTGCCGGGTGTGACCCAAAAAATGGAAAAAAAAAAAAAAAAAAGTAAAGTAACAAATAACAGATTAATACTAAAATCTGGCATTTTTAAAAAACTTTACACAAGAATTGTTACTGTTGTTTAATTAATATGTTCCTGGAGCTAGCAGGTGCCTTTGGGCTCTACTTGCACGAGACAGGACATATGGAGATGTTACTGGTGCCCGCTCAAGCAAATCGATGATGAACAGGAAGACAGTGATACAGTGATACAAGAATTAAAAGAGAAGTGAAACTCAAAGATACAAACTCCTGGGTTATATGCCATTATATACAAAGGAAAGGGAGATTGACTCAGGAAGTGATAAATGGAAGGGAAAGAACTAGGAAATACCTGGGAAAATAGTGCAAGATAGAGGTTATTTTAGTAAGACTAGCTAAAGCAAATCTGTCTCTGTGTCAAATTCCTGTTTCTTTCAGGAAGATTTTCTCTTTCCTCCCATGGAGGGGGTAGGCACTTTCATACAGGGAAGATTATGCCCTACTTTTAGACAAATATAATAAGAATAGGGAGCTCTGTGCCTCTGCTGATCATATCAATTGTCTTCAGTTCAAAATAGTCCTTACTCTAAAGTGGTCTACATTGAAGCGGACACATCCAGAGGTTCTGGGGGCCAGGGGCACTGACAGTGGTGGTCCCAGGTGCCTAAGGGATTCCATGGATTATCAAGGATTGAATTTAGGGACTCACACATACTAGGTAGATTATCCCACCAAATTTTTTTTAATGTGGTACTACAACATTTAGAATGACTTGTAGCTTGCATTAGAATGTTACCTTATTCATTAAAGAATGATTCAAGTTAAAAAAAAAAAAAGAATGATTCAAGTTTTAGGTGTGTTCTGTTTTTAAAAGCTATCTTTATGATTAGGTGATCAGGGTATCTTCCCTGCAAAGTAATAGTAGATGTTAGCAAATATACTATAACATCACTTGAAAAACTAGCTTAAACAATGGGATGACTTCTTTGATCTCAGAACAAGAGATCAGAACAGTGGAGTCTACATTGGTTGCTGTATTTATTTTGTTTGTATTCTTTGTTTTAGGGAAGGGGGATTTGGCCACAACCAGTATTGACAGGGTTTTCTCCTGGATCTGTGCCCAGGGATCACTCCTATGGTGCTCTAGAGACCAGAGGTAATGCTGGGTGGAGACCAAGTTGCAAGATCAGGCTGGCAAGTTGAGCTACAAGCCAGACCAGAACCTTAACTCCTGTACTATTTCTCTAGTCATTGTGTTTGTTGTTCAAACTTAGCTGGACTGTGAGCTCTAACACTTTTTAAGTTCTCTTCAAATATCCTCAATTAAAAAAAAAAAATTAGGTCGGGCCTGGTGGCCCTGCCGGCGAAGCTGCCCACGGGCCAGCACAGGGCCTCACGGAAGGCTGGGGAGGCTGGCGCTACGGCCTGCGCCGGGCCTAGCTGACCATGGAACTCCGAGGAGGGCAGATGGGTTTTGGGAGTGGGCCCGTCGCCTGTGAGGGGTCCCGGAAGCAGCCGGATGAGACTCGCCCACCACACTAGCCACCATTTTTGCTGTCCGGACGCTGCGAAACGGCCTCAGACCAGATCAACAGAGCAAAGCCAGTTCGAGCCCAGGTAGGCGGCTCCAAGAGGCGGGAATCACCGGGAAGTCGCCAGTGGAGGCGTGGTCGTCCCTTCCCCCTCCATCTTGTCGGGCCTGGTGGCCCTGCCGGGCGAAGCTGCCCACGGGCCAGCACAGGGCCTCACGGAAGGCTGGGGAGGCTGGCGCTCGGCCTGCGCCGGGCCTAGCTGACCATGGAACTCCGAGGAGGGCAGATGGGTTTTGGGAGTGGGCCCGTCGCCTCTGAGGGGTCCCGGAAGCAGCCGGATGAGACTCGCCCACCACACCAGCCACCATTTTTGCTGTCCGGACGCTGCGAAACGGCCTCAGACCAGATCAACAGAGCAAAGCCAGTTCGAGCCCAGGTAGGCGGCTCCAAGAGGCGGGAATCACCGGAAGTCGTCAGTGGAGGCGTGGTCGTCCCTTCCCCCTCCATCTTGTCGGGCCTGGTGGCCCTGCCGGCGAAGCTGCCCACGGGCCAGCACAGGGGCCTCACGGAAGGCTGGGGAGGCTGGCGCTCGGCCTGCGCCGGGCCTAGCTGACCATGGAACTCCGAGGAGGGCAGATGGGTTTTGGGAGGGCCCGTCGCCTCTGAGGGGTCCCGAAGCAGCCGGATGAGACTTCCGCCCACCACACCAGCCACCATTTTTGCTGTCCGGACGCTGCGAAACGGCCTCAGACCAGATCAACAGAGCAAAGCCAGTTCGAGCCCAGGTAGCGGCCGCAAGCGGCCGCAGGGTCCACTAAAATAGTGAAACAGTAATGTCTTTTAATGCATTGCAGTCAACGAAGAGCAGGAAAGTTTGTTGGGAAGGAGATATAAAGAGGAAAGAAATGACATACAGAACTCGCCAAGTGGTTGAGGTGCGGGAGCGGGGAGGGAGGTGGGGTCATTGGTGATGGGAGATGGGTTTGGGCGGAGGGTGCGTGTTGGAACACTGTAGAACCAAAGCTCTACATAGCATCTTTCAATAAAAAAAAAAAGGTGGAATCTTCCACAAACATGTGGGTTTTTTTTTTTAAAAAGAAAAAAAAAAAATTAAAAAAAAAAAAATTAGAACCCGCCGAGATAGTGCAGTGGTTAGAGCATTTGCTTTGCATGCCGGAAGCCCAGGTTCAATCCCCAGCACTTCATATGGTCTCCCGAGCATTGCCAGGAGTAAGGCCTGAGCCAGTCGTGACACAAAAATAGACAAAACAAAGGGATTTTTTTTTTTACAATTATCTTTATGCTTTTGTTGTACAGAGTGATGTGCCTTCGCCTCCAAAGAAATACTCAGTTCCTGAGACTGTGAATCTAGGACATACACTGTGAATTAAAATCTCATATATGATACCAAGTTAAACAGAAGTATCTGATCAATTGGAGAATGTTTCCTACACAGAATGTGACCATTTATACACGTTAAACAGAGAAAACATCCTCTCCCAGTCAGAGCCAGAGTAAGGGTGTGAGCTGACAGGAATCTGAGAGAAGCCACTGCAGCCCATAGGGCTATAGCACTGATTCCTGGTACTTTTCTGAGGCGTTCTCCAGAGCTCAAGAGAGCTGAGCTGATGGCCGAGGAGGAAATGAGGGATCTCTCTGTCCCCCTCTGACTTCTGGTCATTACCAGGGTCTTTTGGAATCAGGAAGCCTCTGATCTCCCAGTGATCAATGCCTGCTCCCTCAACTGGGGGCCCCAGCATCTTTCCTCTTCATAGCTATATCCGGCAAACCAGGCTGACCACTGCGCCCAGAGACAGCGTGGACACACAGGACACACCTTCTCCTCAGCCACTCTACCCTGCTAGTCTCCTTCCCTCAGGCCTACAGAGGAGGGTGACTTGGAGCTTGTGTCTGGCCAATAGGATGGGCCTCACTGTCAGCCTTTGCCCACCCTGTACTTCTGTTTGGACCATGGAGAATTTTAGCCGAAGGTAAAGAAAGTCACTCTCCATTGTGACCTGGAAAGGGACTCACTTGGAGGAATCGCCTCTCCTGTGACATATTGGAGACTCTCCAAGGTCCTTCCTCTTTATCCTCTCAGGGCCAGACACCGACCCTTCCCACACCCAACTCTTTGCTCTTAAATGGTAGTTGAAATGCTTGGCTCCGCTCATCAGAGGTAACAAAATTTTTCATCAACAAGCTTCAGTTCAGTTTCTCTCCTTACCCACTTCCTTCACAACTGACCCATCCCCAGCTAGAGCCAGTGTGCCGTCCTTAAAGCAGGCTGGTCTTAGAGTGTAATATTCTCTCATCAACTATCTTTTGTTTTGTTTTATGGCGCATCTGGCAGTGCTAAGGGTTATTCTTCTCTGCACTCAGAATCACTCCATGCAGTGGTACCTGGGGACCACATGGGACTCTGGGAATCAAACTCTGGTTAGCCACATGCAAGGCAAACTCCCTACCCACTGTACTATTGCTCCTGCCTCTCATTCAAAAAATGAAGCCCTACTGTTTGAAAACAAATTCCTTAGGACAGAATTGGCACTATATGAGTTAAGCATTTGCCTGGTTTATGCTGATCACCCCCAGTACCTAATATGATCCCCCAAGAATCACTAGGAGTGATTCCTCAGCACTACCTAGTGCAGCTCAAAAGCAAAAAATTAAAAGAAAGCAAAACCAAAAAATTTTTGCAAGTAGCTGAAGAGATAGTACAGCAGGTAGGCACCCACTTTGCATGCAGCTGACCATGGTCAATCACGGAACCCCACCTGGTCCCCTAAGTGTTGTCAGGAGAGATCCCTGAACACAGAGCCAGGAGTACGCCCTAAATACAGCTCTGGAGGTATTTCCCATGGTTACATGGGTCAGTGTCCTCAGGAAAGCCAGACTCATGGCTCACATTCCTTTTTCTTTTTCTTTTTATTAAATCACTGTGACATACACAGTTACAAAGCTGCTCATGATTAGACTTTGGTCCTACAATGTTCCATCATCAGTCTCTTCACCAGTGTATATTTCATTTCCCACCACCAATGAATGTCTCCAGTTTCCCTACTTCTACACCCTCCCCCCCCTCAGTCGGCCTCTCTCTCCCTCTCTTTCTCTCTCTCTCTCTCTCTCTTGCTCATTCGCTCACTCACTCTTCCCTTCTGGATGTTATAGCTTAAAATACAGGTATTAAAAGGTTATCATGTGTATCTGTTTCAGCACTCATTTCTTGTCCAGAGTGATCATTTCCATCAATCAATGTCATTTTGTTCCCTTCTCTCTCCTAACTGCCTTCTCCCCACTTGTGGCAAGCTTTTAACTATGGACCTGTCCTCCTAGCCCTTGTTTCTACTGTCCTGGGGTAATCACTTCACATTATGTTTTTTATATCCCACAAATAAATGCAGTCATTCTGTCGGTCCCTCTCCTTCTGACTCATTTTCTCAGCATGATACCCTCCATGTCCATCCATTTATAAACAAATTTCATGTCTTTATTTTTCCTGGTGGCTGCATAGTATTCCATTGTGTAGCTGTACCATAGTTTCTTCATCTAGACATTGTTTTCAGGCATTGGGTCTTTCCAAATTCTGGCTATTGTGAATAGTCCTGCAATGAACCTAGAAATGCAAATGGCATTTCTGCTGTGTGATTTTGGAACCCCAGAAGGACACACACATTTCTGAGGGTCACATACCCCTTCTGCAGCTTGGTGATGGCCTTATCCTTAGCCCCTTTCCCCCTTATCCTAGAGGTTTCATCCCTGTGCTATATTCAGCTCCAGATGTCCTTGATTAGGTCCATTTAGCATTGAAAATGTTTTTTCTATCAGTTATCAGCATTTTTATTTGTTTGGGGGTCACACCCAGGGATGCTTAGAGCCTACTCCAGGTTCTATCCTCAGGGATCACATCTGGAGGCACTTGGGGCTATATATATGTGTAGTGCCAGGGATTTGAACCAGTGGTAGTAGCATAAAAGACAAGTGCCTTAAGCCCTGTGTCCGCTCTCTCTCTCTAGTCAACATTAAAAAAAATCAAGAGACCTCACACAAATCCTGCAGCATCTTTTGAGGAAGAGCAAGGTGGGGGTGGGGATGATGTTTGCTTCCTTCCTCACCTTCAGTGCTAGGTTCATAAGTCAGCAGCCTGGCCTGGGGCCTACATCCTCACCGTTTTAGGTAGGAAATAGGTCTTCCTTGGAAAACAGTTTTAAGATGGAAATAAGATAAGGTGACTCAGTAAGATCTCCATAATTGCTAGCTGCTCCCCTTGCTTACTGCAATTTAAGCTTGTGCAAACCTTTTATTGACCTTTAAGCACCTAAATCTGTAGAGTGTAGCTAATGGTTAAAATGACCGACCAAGAAGTGCATTTAAGATGAAGTAAATCCTTAGGGGGAAAAGCTGACTTCTGAATTCTGCAATGTGTTTGAGAGATAAACTTAAAAGAAAAAGGATTAAAATCTTATACCCTCAGGATGTCCTCCAAATGAGTCATTTATCACGAGATAGTTCATTGGTAAAACAGATGTTTTCCTTACACTGTGCCAGTAAAAACTGATGTGATTGATTTTATGATTAAGTTGAGGGAGGTGACTGAATGTTTTTGCAATCTCAGTCCTTTATTGATTGGTTTGGTTTAAAATTTAGCTATGGAACATTATAGTGAGATGATGAATCCTCTGAGAAGTGACAAAAGCAAAGCTTGTAACCTGTTGACATAATAAAGTGCGTCACAGGCTCCTAGAGAGTTTTAAGGTGAACTTTTCTTTGCAAATTTTTTTTTTTTTTTTTTTTTTTGCTTTTTGGGTCACACCTGGCATTGCTCAGGGGGTTACTCTTGGCTCTGCAGGCAGGAATTACTCCTGGCGGTGCTCAGGGGACCATATCAGATGCTGGGGATCGAATCTGGGTCCGGCCGTATGCAAGGCAAATACCCTACCCGCTGAACTATAGCTCTGGCCCCTTCTTTTGCAAACTCCTATCTGATCACTAGAACATGAAGACTTGAGTATTAGGATGACAAAAGTCTGGAGGTCTGCGCTGAGGTTGGCTCTGGCTGATCCAGGTTGCCTCAGCCATCCCACATTTCTGCAGAATTCACCTCTTGCTTCCATTTCCTCCAAAGCGTTCTTTGCAGACCCCAAACCCTAAAGAGGGTAGGTCTTCCCTGCTGCCCATATTCCTTGTCATTCCACAAATTCTACCATGACCAACTACATTTTTCAAAAAGTTCCAAGTGATTCTTTCACCACTCCCCACTCCTGCCAAATTCCTTGCTGAGCCCTGACATCCAGGGCTGGTTTGACACCAAGACTAAAACTGACAGCTGTCAGAAACAGCTACACAGCCTACGGGCATCTCACACCAGACCTTCAAGTTGTCACTTTGCAGCAGCCAGGGCTGGGTGGAATTTGGCGAAGGCTTGACAACTTGTTCCTACAGGAGTGGATACTTCTCCCAGCCTCAGGATTCTCCCTCACAAAGGACAGTTTTGATGGGAATTGTGCTGAGATACACAGGTAAGGAGAGAGACACCTTGCAGCTACATGAGCTTCAATGGTGTGGAGCTGAGTGAGGAGGCTGGACGTGCTGTGTATGGGGATCCTGTGGTGTGTGATGTCTGCGATGGACTTGAGGGTGTTTATGGGCTCCAGGTCTATCTGTGCTAGTTTCTCCCTCCACTTCCACACATCGCTCTTAGTCTTATTTCTCTTCCATGGATTTGAAAAGATGGTGCCACTCCTCTACCCCAGGGAAGATATTTGAATGTATCTGATGATTT
Organism: Cryptotis parvus; assembly: GCA_021461705.1. Classification (NCBI taxonomy): domain Eukaryota; kingdom Metazoa; phylum Chordata; class Mammalia; order Eulipotyphla; family Soricidae; genus Cryptotis; species Cryptotis parvus. The sequence continues at coordinate 59,792 of JAJIBD010003351.1, read as the reverse complement.
CACAGATGGCTTTCTCGTTTCATCTTAAGCTTTGCTTATGGAGTAGTGTGTCTTATTTATTTTCTATTTATTCAGGTTTGCTTGGCAGGGTTCAGGCTTGATTCTGGGCCTGATAGACTGAATGTGGTGCTAGGGATTAAACTCCACTCAGACGCGTGTCTTATCTCCTGTACTGTCTCTCCCTCCCATAATGTGCCGAATTTAAAAGCTTCATTAATTATTACTAAGCGGCTTCCCTGCTGGTTTTGTGCACTCTTTCCCCGGACTCCTTGAAAGTTGGCGTTTGAGTTTTTTTTCTTTGAGTTTTTGGAAGTGAACTAGCACCCTCTATAGGCCCAACTATCTAAGGAGCCTGAGAAACCACATTAAGTTTAGTTTCTCTGCGCCTGAGGGGCAGGGATGGGGTGGGGTGAAGAACAGCATTTGTCAAAATTATCCATGAAAATCCCTTAAATTATCAGGCGGTCTCCAAGACAAGAATTAGCTTCATTTGTTTCTTTTTACAGTTTGCTGCTTGCATTGAAGCTGGCATAGAAACTCAGCTTCTTTCATCCAGAGAAAGAGACGTTTGTAAGAGACTCAAACTTTCCCCTAAAGAGTATTGAGGGAAGAAGCTTGTGTCCAAACACACAAGAGGCAGTACCGGACAGTGTCATGGCCCCTCGGGGATTGGCACTCTCACACAGCATTGGAAGTGGCATCTTTTGTAGGGCACCGTGCGCGGCACAACCAGATGATTTCCTGCTATGGGTGGCACAGGCGTGATGCAACTCAAGTATACTCAAGGACACAAGGCGATGGGTGGCACATCAGTCACACCAGGACCTCTCATAGTGGACAAATTGTGGAAGGGTCAAGGCAAGAAATTCGCCCCTGCTTTTGTGGGGGTGGAGGTTTGTTTTGTTTGCTTGTTGGTTGAACATGAATTTTATAGTAATATTGTAGATTACAATATAGATCCCGTGGGATTTGGAGACAACCGCTGGACTAGAGCCATTACTGACTGGATCCCATGGGATGTCAAAAGATCACGTGGCCGCCCACCTACAAGATGGTCAGACTTCCTTGTAAAGACCCTGAAGGAACAGTTTGAGGCTCTTCATATTCCTGAATCAACCAGATGCCATTGGGCTACATTGGCATGTGATAGGGTCCAATGGAAAAGTTACTGGTGCCCACTCGAGCAAATCGATGAATAACGGGATTCAAGTGATTCAAGTGATTAAATAATTTCTCAAGAATAAAAACTCTAAAACAAAGGGAATCTTCTTTCAGTCTTTCTTTTTCTTTCTTTCTTTCTTTCTTTCTTTCTTTCTTTCTTTCTTTCTTTCTTTCTTTCTTTCTTTCTTTCTTTCTTTCTTTCTTTCTTTCTTTCTTTCTTTCTTTCTTTCTTTCTTTCTTTCTTTCTTTCTTTCTTTCTTTCCTCCCTTTCTTTCTCCCTTCCTTTCTTTCTTCCTCTTTCTTTCTCTTTGTCTCACTCTCTCTTTCTCTTCTTTCCCTTCTTTCCTTCCTTCCTGTACTACACCCATCCCCAGACTGCCCACTCCCCTGGACAAAATTCTGACCCCCTTCGCTACAACTCAGTTGTGTGGATCAGTTCTTCCCATTACGTTGCCTATAGCCGTATGTAGCTACTTTGCTATTTTTTTTTTTTTTTTTTTTGGCTTTGTTTTGTTTTGGGAATATATTTAGCTATGCTCAGGGTTTACTCTTGTCTCTGAGCTCAGGTCCTGTATATACATTTAGCTATGCTCAGGGTTTACTTTTTTTTTTTTTTTTTTTTTTTTTGCTTTTTGGGTCACACCGGTAATGCTCAGGGGTTACTCCTGGCTCTGCACTCAGGAATTACTCCTGGCGGTGCTCGGGGACCATATGGGATGCCAGGATCGAACCCGGGCTGGCACAGGCTGGCGCGTGCAAGGCAAATGCCCTACCCGCTGGGCTATCGCTCGGGCCCCTCAGGGTTTACTCTTGGCTCTGAGCTCAGGCTTTTTACTCCTGGGGTTCCTCCTGGCTCGGCACTCAGGAATTACTCCTGGCGGTAAGTGAAGTGATTCAGGGTTTACTCTTGGCTCTGAGCTCTGGTGGTGTGACTTGGGATCTGGGGGGACCATATGCGGTATCAGGAATTAAAGCTGTGTTGGCCATAGGCAAGGCTAGTGCCCTGTATGCTCTTCTATCACTCTGGCCCCTGCTGTATACCTTTAGGGCAGATTATTCTGTTTCTATCCCTATCCTCTGACAGACTTCACTTCACATGGAAGCTTTAATCCTAATTAGTTTGTTCCCAAGCATCTGTAGGCTGGCTTTGTCTTGCCTTGGGGGCAAATTCTCTGAGGAATTTCATGGTTGAGCTTCTTGATTGGGGTGAAGGGTACAAGTGCAATCCTCCTTGTTTCAGAACTTCAGTAGGGGAAAGATGATTAGATTAAAAAAGCTCCAGAGATATAGCACCTGCCTTACATGTGTGGGAGAAGGAATACAAGCCCCAAAGACTCACTTGCACCCAGCAGAAGACTGGCTCTACTTCTGCCTTTAACCCTTAGCACTGTGAGCAGTTACCAGCTATATGCAAGCACCACAAAAAAAAGATCTGACTGGACCAGATAAGGTGCTTGTTTGTACAAACACGGCTATCCCTGGCACCCCATATGGTCTCCCAAGACTACCACGAGCACAGAGCCAAGAGTAAAGCCCTGACACCAATGATGTGGCAAAAAGGGGGGCTGTTGACACTTTATAGTCACTTATGTGGTCCCCATATTATCCCCATGAACAGTACAGTTTTAAGGGTATGTGAGTTCAATGAACAGGAAGTTCAGCCTCTGGTGAGCTTATGTGGGAACACCGTAGTGATTGATGGAGACTTCAACTAAGAGTGCTTAACCATTCGCACACGCACTTTGTAGCTAAGGGATTTGCAAACCTCAGCAAGCACCACAGCTGGAAAATGTGGCAGCCCAAAACCAGGTGAGCAGGCAAGCCCCACTTGTGGCAACATCAACAAAGGCGAGCAGAAGGGTGTTCAATTATCCCTTTGTTTCCACTTTTCCCCTTTGAGAAACTCATATGCTCCAATTCACACGCAATCTCTTCATTCACCAAGATTTATTGTCAGTCTTTGAGGTGCCCCCCACCAATAAGGGTCTACCTCGGAGACTCTGGTTTTCAAGGAGCTTTCGTAGAGATTAAAATATTTAAATTATTAGGCTTCATCTTTAGATCTCTTAGCTTCATAATCACAGTGCCTTATATGAAGGAGGTGGAAAGAGGAAATAAAAGGCAATGGAGATTTGAACGTGTTGTACTAATATTTCTGATAATGAACAAAAGGGCCATAAACTAAGGAATGCAAGAAATACAGCTATAGAAAAGGGAAAGGCAAAAGAAACAGATTTCCCTCTGGAGCTCCCCAAAGAGCCAATTACTGACTTTACCCTAATAAACAGATTTCATATTTCTCTTTTCCAGAAATAAAAGAAGATAAATTTGTTGATTTAATTTATTAAGTTGGTAGTAATTTGCTAAGGCAGCAATAAGAAATTAATCCTGAAAATGCAATAAAAACTAAGTATTCTATATCTGTTTGGAAGGCAAGCATGGCAACATAAGATATTGATAACTATAGTTTCTTGCAAATTTATCATGGTTCATGTTCAAAGTGATTATTTTCCCTATGATTCTGCATAAATTAAGTCATTTATTTTTTTTAATTATTATTATTTATTATACCACCGTGAGACATACAATTACAAAGGTGCAATTGGTTCTTGGTAATACAGTATTCCAGCACCCAACCCTCCACCAGTACCCCATTTCCACCACCAATGTACCCCCACCCCTTCCACTCACCCCCAGGCTGCCTTAATAGCAGGTAGCCCTGCTTCCTCTCTTTCTCTCTATCTCTGCATCTCTCTCCCTCTTCTTTTACACATTGTGGCTAGCCCTGCAGATATTTATTTATTTATTTATTCCACCTTTTCTCCTCTTTTTTTTTTAATTGAAGGATGCTCATGTGGAGTCCTGGCTCCACAGGGTTCCAAGATGCACCCTCCACCCGAACCCATCTCCCATCACCAACGTCCTGTCTCCCTCCCCCTCCCGAATCCCAACCACCGGAGGGGCTGCATATGTCATCTCCTTCCTCTGTATATCTCCCTCTCCAGCAAACCCTCCTGCTGTTCGCAGAATGCAGTGTACCAAAAAAACATCATTGTTTCACTACCCTAGTGGCCCGCGGCCGCTTGCCGCTGCGACCTGGGCTCAAACCGGCTTTGCTGGTCCTCTGGTCGTGGGACATTTTCCCAGCGTCTGGACAACGAAAATGGTGGCTAGTGTGGTGGGCCGAGTCCCATGCGGCTGCTTCCGGGGACCCCCGGAGGCGGCGGGCCCCACTCCCAAAGCCCATCTGCCCTCCTCGGGGGTTCCATAGTCAGCTGAGGCCCGGCGCGAGCCAGGCTCCCGCCTCCCGAGCCGTCTGCAAGACATAAATTAAGTCATTTAATCCTCACAATAACCTTGAGTTAGTTAGTACTATTTATATAACATTTTAATACATCAACAGTCCTGAAAATTTAAGTGTTACAGAGCCCGAATGACACAGCTACAAGTACGGGCTGAGTTGGAATATAAGTGCCAGCAACCTGGCCCCAAATCCCTACTTCTAATCTCTCTGCTTTCTGTCTCCCAGTATTGTGTGTTGAGTTGCACTGAATATATTCCCCAAAAGATTAAACATTGCCTCTGTTTAGCCTTCACGCCATTAAACACCTTGGCAATAGCTATGTGTCTGCTAAGGTCTGGTTCTCTGCAGTTCCAGGGGACTAATTAATCAAGGGAAGCAGTGGCAGGCTGAGAGAGAGCTTGATTAGCAGCAAGCCAGCAGCTTTTAAAGATGGTGGACTCAGATCGGTAAAGGAACTGTCTTGTCTGCACAATCACAAGAAGCAGTTTTATAGAAAAGAAATAAGGAAACATGTTTTTAGAAGAGGTGGACTATAATCTGATGGGCAGTAGAGTAATCAATAAATTGCCTTTTGGCCTGAAGCTTGTACAAGTCTAAATAAGAGCTCATCCTTAAGGACATGAGAAGGGTGTCATTCTTGAAAATTCCTGCCTGAAGAGCTTGTTTTTTAAAATTTCATTTTATTTATCTTTTGGAGGGTCACACTTCGCTGTGCTCAGAGCTCGTTCATGGCTCTGTCCTCAAGGTGACTTCTAGCACTGGGTGTCAAGGACTGAACTAGGGTCTCCTGCTGTACTGTCTTTCCAGTCCCCCTAATTTGAAATTTAACTGCTCATTTCTTTTTGTATGATTTCAGTCATCTCAGGAAATTTTGCCAAGAAGAAGCCTACGATGGTATCACAGCGATAACGGGTTAGTGGCTTTTGAGATATTTGAGTTTTCTGCTTTTATTTCTAGCTTCAGTTGATGGCTTTGAAGGCTCTCAGAGTTCATAGATTTCTGTCTGTGTTGAGTAGAGCCTGTTGCTCCAGCAGCTGGCGAGAATGGGTTCCATTTATGCCCATTGGCATTTTATCCTCCCTCTCCATTTAGCACTGACACTTGGGACACTCAGTAGCTAGGGAAAAGAATTCTGGTTGGAGTTCCAATAAAAGAAAGCCTTGTGCTTGAGTAATTAGGTAAGGAGCTGAAAATGTCACTTCCTCCTGGCTGAGTCCCAGAGATTGATCTTTTGTGGGTAACCTAACACTCCTGGCCAATGGGGCTGGTCAGAGGAGGGCACATTCCTCTCTCCCTCTCCAAACCAAATTCCTTTCCAATATTGCTGGTCCTGGACTGCAAGCTGAGATAGTGTTGAATAAGAAATAGTTAGGATTGAGAAAAGAGAAATAAAACACTAATCTCAGGCAAAGTGCCTGCCATAAAGGCAGGCTAGGGGAGGAGGGAGGGAATCGGGGACATTGGTGGCGAGAAATGGGCACTGGTAGAGGGATGGGTGCTGGAACACTGTATGACGAAACCCAAACATGAACATCTTTGTAATTGTATGTCTCACGGTGGTATAATAAAATATTAAAAAACAAAACAAAACACTAATTTCAGTCTCCTTGAGGACTTATTTCCATGTTCAGAACTCAACTGTAAAGAGGTAAAATATGTTCAGCAGCCAAAAAGGCAAAACAACTGATGCCCAAGAAAAATGACTTCTGAGAAAATGTGAATGAATAAATAAATGAACAAATGCCATATGAATGCCATATTTGCTGTCTTACCTGTTTGAGGATGTGGCATGGGGTTTTCTAGAAGCCCTCATTTCCTCCACGCTTGACCTAATAACCTGAAAATAAATACTTACCTTGTATTGAGCTCTACTGTCTTGCTACAAGTTGTGGGGTATAATTGTTCACTTGATCACTTGACATCTTGTTATTTGTCGATTTGCTCAAGCGGGCACCAGTAATATTTCCATTTGACTCTATCACGTGCCAGTGTAGCCCAATGGCATCTGGTTGCTTTAGGAATACAAAGAGCCTCAAACCGTTCCTTCAGGGTCTTGAAGAAGAAGTCTGGCCATCTTGTAGGTGGGCGGCCACATGATCTTTCGATATCCCGTGGGATCCACTCAGTAATGGCTCTAGTCCAGCGGTCATCTCCAAATCGCATTACATGTTCAGCCCATCTGATTTTCGATACCTTGGCAAGCGAGACAGCGTCCCTGACTCTGAAACAGCGATGGAGGTCGGGCTCCGGATTCCTTCTTTTCGCTTGAGTGAGGCGTGATATTCACAAGCATAGCTCTTTTGATTCCTCTTTGGGAGACCTGAATAGCATTCTCATCCTGCTTTCGTAGGGCCCAGGTCTCTGGGGTGTATGTTAATGCAGGGAGAACGGTGGAGTTGAAGAGATGTGCCCAGAGCCGGAGGTTCTTTGTCCTTTTAGCTATTTCTTTGATGCCTTTGAAGGCATTCCATGCCGCTCTCTTCCTCCTGCACAGCTCAGGTTTTAGGTCGTTCATCATGTTGACTTCTCACCTAGGTACACATAACTGCTGCATTCAGAGATGTTTGTTCCATTGAGAGTGAATGGGGCCTCTGGAACTAGTTCATTTCTCATGAACATAGTTTTGCTGAGATTCAGCTGTAGACCTATCTTTCCACATTCTCGGTTGAAGTCAGCCAGCATTTGTGCCGCTTGGCTAATGTTTGGTGTTATTAGAACATGAATAACAATTATTAGAATAATTGTTATTCATGAAGCTTATGAATAACAATTATTAGAATAATTGTTATTCATGGCTTATTTGCGAGAAGAAAAGGGAGAGGCATCTGTAATGGGGAGAACAAAGAGGAAGATCAAAGGTATGACCCAATGCCAAACTCATGCTTGGAAAGAATGATCCATGAAGAGATATGAAAGTGTTAAAAGTAGCAACTGAGGAACCCCCGGGTGCTGTTCTATGGTGAGACACCTGCCTTGAAGGTGTGCATCTGAGAGTTCCATGCCAGCATCAAGTATTTGACCCTGGGCATCACAATAAGAACCAAAGAAATAGAGAGATAAAAGGGGAAGTGTTAAAATTTAATTACACCAAAACATGGGTCTTAGAATTGAATGATACTTTGAAATTGTTTTTGAATGTTCAAGTTAGAGGTTTACACTAGAACAAAAGCTGCCCCTGAGGCCCCCTCCGAGGACAGTCTTCAAAGCTTTAACTATATCTTGCATGTTCGTTTTTTGCCTCTTCACTAGAAAACAGAGTGTACTAGATGATGATGATGATGATGATGATGATGATGATGATGATGATGATTGTTTTTGCTCTCCTGTCTTCTTTGGTGAGAACTTTTTTCCAAATGACCCCACTGGTTACATGAGTCAGTTTGGTCCCTTGATTCTATTAATGAATAATTCATTTTATATTATGAAATAAACCAGTATGGTATGTAAATCAAAATTCATCTATCTCCATCATTATCTATTCTGACAGCCCTTTACTTTTCTAAGGAATAACTTGTTTGCCTCATATGAGTATTCTGGCTTCCTGGAGGTCTTCCATGAATATGCTGGGTTAGTTTGTATTTTTCTCAGCAGCAGAACTAAATCAAAAATTCTGGTTTTTCAGAGTAAGAGCCTTGATTAGTATTTATAAATAGATGATAGCAAATATAAATTTTGAATTCATGAAAACTATGAATAGATTGTCAACATGCCAAACTAGCAAACTGTTCAACAAAGTTATAAAAGATGATCTATTGCAAACTATAAAAAATATTTCTGTGGAGAGAGAAGAAAACATTCCCATCAAGCCATCAGAGACCCCTGAGAACAAAACTAGGACTAAGCACTGAGCATTATCAGATATGACCTAAAACTCACCCCCACCCCTCCAAACATACACACACATACACACACACATATATATATATGTATATATATATATGTATGTATGTATGTATATGTGTCAATGTTTTATTGAAATACTAAGCAAAGATTGAAATTTATTTTGGTTTTCTTTTTCTGAAGATGAATGTGACTCTAAGATCCAGATATATCTACTGCCCCTTCCATCCTCCCTTTCATGGAAGAATATTTTCTTTTTCACATTCTTTTCTTTTGTATTCTATGTTCTTCCCAAAATGCCTCTCCAGATATCCCATTTAGTTTATTTTTATTGATTTATTTTTGATGGGGGCTTTCCCATGTAGAGTTCACTGGCCTAGGCACAAAGCCAATTGTTCACTGGCCTAGGCACAAAGCCAGTTGGGGTTAGGCAATTCAGTGCAACACCTAGAGACTGTCATGTTCCTTGGCCTGAGTGCTGGGACCTCTAGGGCTAGACCTGAAGGTTCTTGGGGGCCACGAGTACAGGGATGAATTGAGCCCATCTGTATAAAAGCATATAAGAGATGCCCCCCAACACATGCTGTGTCCCATGTTGCCGAGAATGATCTTCATAGGAAGAGTTCCCCATTCACTTCCCTTCCCAGAAAAAGATAAAACTCTGTATCTTCTATATACATCTTTGAAGATATGTAAGCTGGTAATTTTATCAGATATTTAAGCTGGTAATTTTATTGTTTTAATTTATTATTCATATATAAGTATTTTTATTCTTTACCTCCATGTTATTGTTGATGCTGTTGCAATAAGCTGGTTGCATATATACCTAACTGTGGGGATCATAAAGATTTTCAATTGTAGTGCTGGCCAGGATTTGGCCAGCACTAAACAACTCCTTTGTTGTGGAGTTTGCAGACAACTGACTGCAGTGACACCAGAAGTCTCTTGTTACCCCATTGATTACACACAGCAGAGTTGCCAGGATTGAGCAGAGTTGCTATGATCATGACTGATGCATGTGGTAATAGCTGGGATTTAAATTTGTGACCATTCAGTTGCTCTAAATCACTGGATTATTCTACTGGGCCAGTTCAGTGTGTGTGTGTGTGTGTGTGTGTGTGTGTGTGTGTGTGTGTGTGTGTGTGTTTTATTTTAAACACCGTGATTTCAAAGTACAAACTTTTTCACAATATAGTTGCTGAAAGAGTCATTATTTAGCACCAAATCCCACCACCAGTGTGCCCCCACCACCAGAGACCCGCATTTCCCTCCCACCCCCCCATCCCCCTCCTGATGCCTGCTCACTTAGCCAGCATCAATTATGTTGATCCTTACAGCTCATATAAGGGAACAGTAATGATAAGATCATGCCTTTTTTTTTTTCTAGTGTGGGAGTCTGGCCAGTTTCTGTTCTTGGATTCACTTTCTGGGTTTCCAGAACACAGTGGTTTTCTACTGACAATCTTAGACACACTATCACTATAGCTACTGACAACACTTATTTCACATTTATCTCAATGTCTATTTGAGCTTTTTCTATTCATACACTGAACAATCCTTTCTATATATGTTGGAGCTAATTCTCTAAATACGGTCAATGAACCTGGGGTTAGATAAAAGTCAATGGAGCTCCTCAAATCTCCATTGTGCCATTTGAGCCCACTGTATAGGGAAATTACCGGTGTGGTCCCCCAGACCACATCTCATGCCCACACACTTCGTTACTAGAAAATGTGGTGGGATACCAGTTAGATAAATATACTAGTATTTGAGATAATGTGCAGACACTCTGAGCCCCTGTGCCATGGGATGGTGTGGGGGGTGTACATGAAACCCCCTGTATGTACAGTCCCAGCCAGTCGCAGTTCTGGGCGGGTCCACCAGGCCTTGCCAGAGGGCATTGAGTTGGGGAGGGCGCCCCAGCTTCAGCTCCCCAGAGAACCTGGTGGATTCGATCATCCAGCCCTGCATACCTGGGCTTGAAACTCAACTGTTTCATTGGGTGTGGCTCGAATTGTGAAGTCCAGATCTTGGAAGTGGCTACAGTTGTGATGCATGAGGTTTTCAGGCCTCTGAGGATCTGACCTGGGTCAGTTCATTTTTTTAAAATGGAGATGACATTAGTGGGCTAGAGATGTGATTCAATGCTAAAGTACAAGCCTTGCAATTGAGACCTGGTTCAGTTCCTGAAGTAGGGGAGAGAGAGAGAGAGAGAGAGAGAGAGAGAGAGAGAGAGAGAGAGAGAGAGAGAGAGAGAGAGAGAGAGAGAGAGAGAGAGAGAGAGAGAGAGAGAGAGAGAGAGAGAGAGAGAGAGGACTATGTATGTATTTTTGGGGGGGGCAGTTTCTGGCCTCTTCCAAGTAAATGTCACCACACCACACCCAACACCAAAATATCATCCTTACACCGCAGTCCACTGGACCCCCTCCTGCTGTGATCCATCACTTTTCCATTCTGGTAACCACAGCTGTGCTGTCTGAGGGGACCCAGGAATTTGAATTCAGAGCAAGACAAACATTTGAAGGTTGCTGGAGCTGAGTCATTTCACTGGCAGATGGCAGAATGTACTATTCCAGGAATTCTTGGTACTGAAATCAGCCCTAGTCTGCTTCTGTATAGGACTGATTTTGATTCCTTTATCCTCTTTTCCCACAATAGCTATGTAATCCCAAAACTTCTCTGTTGCTTGAGTTATCCAAATCTGTTCTTATTTGATTCAAAGGACCAGAACTGAACACGTGACAATGGAGCAGTGGTCCTGAGTACCATGCCCACATCTCTGAGGTTGGTTGAATCTGGTGATAGCAATTGTTTGATAACTTAGTATATCCATGATGTTTGTTGGGAATCTTTGATCTTCTCATGAACTGAGACATCCTTAAAGGTGGAAATTATCACAAATGTGTGGGAGTCTAGGTAAAACAGAAAATGGAACAGTGTGCTAACAATTGTCGAAAGTACTAATACCAACCTAGAACTGAGCATTAAATACAGGCAAAAAACATAACATAAATATATAGGTACATATTATGATACCAATATCCAAGGTCAAGTGAAACATACATCAGGAGGTCCTGTCAAAGGTGGAAATTATCACAAACGTGTGGGAGTCAGAGGCTAGGTAAGACAGAAAATGGAACAGTGTGCTAACAATTGTGAGGGTACTAATGCCAACCTAGAACTGAGCATTAAATAGAGGCAAAAGGATACACATGACAACCCTTTAATGTATGTTTTGTAATCCATAGTCTGGAGAGGAAGGAAAAGAGAAAGATAGAGAAATGGAAAGAAATAAAGAACCTGCCATGGAAGAGGGCTGGGGGAGGGGGAGGGAACCGGGGACGTTGGTGGTGGGAGATGGGCACTGGTGGCGGGATGGGTGCTGCTACACTGTATGACCAAAACCCAAATATGAACTTTTTAATTGTATATCTTTGTAATTGTAAAAATAAAAAAAATTAAAAAAAAAAATTAAAAAAAAAATACAGGCAAAAGATACACATGACAACCCTTTAATGTATGTTCTGTAATCCACAATCTGGAAGGGAAGGAAAAGAGAAAGAGATAGAGAGAAAGGGAAAGAAATGAAAACCTGCCATGGAGGTGGGCTGGAGGATGGGGAAGGGAACCAGGGACGTTGGTGGTGGAAGATGGGCACTGGTAGAGGGATGGGTGCTGGAACACTGTATTACCAAAAACCCAAATATGAACATCTTTGTAATTGTATATCTCAGGGTAGTATAATAAAATACTTAAAACAAAGCTGAGACATCCTTAATATTTCACTTAATACAAAGCATTTAATATTTAATTCCATATATGTTCTTTTCCATAAAAACCTATGTATTGGGTTATGATATGCACCTTTAGAAGTCATAAGAGTAAAGAATAATTTTTTTAATTTTATTTTATTATTTTCCCCCAAATATTATTACACCATTTTAGACATACAATTGAAAGATGCTCATGTAGAGTTTTGGATCTACAGTGTTCCAACACCCATCCCTCCACCCAAACCCATCTACCATCACCAATGTCCCCACCTCCCCTCCCCCTCCCGCACCTCAACTACTTGGCAGATTCTGTATGTCATTTCTTTCCTCTTTATATCTCCTTCCCGATAAACTTTCCTGCTCTTCGTGGAATACAGTGCATTAAAAGACATTACTGTTTCACTATTTTTAGTGGACCGCGCGGCGCGTGCGGCTGCGCAATCTGGGCTTCGAACTGGTTTTTGCTCAGTTGATCTGGTCGTGGGTCAGTTTCTCAGCGTCCGGACAGCGAAGATGGTGGCTAGTGTGATGGGCGAGTTTCATCCGGCTGCTTCCCGGGACCCCCAGAGGCGATGGGCCAACACCCAAAACCCATCTGCCCTCCTCGGGATCCCATCGTCAGCTGGGCTCGGCGCGAGCCGGCTCCAGTCTCCCCAGCCGCTTAAGCTCTGCATACTGAGTAAAGAATAATTTAAGGTCATAAAAATATCACCCAACCCCCTCCACCATCTTCTCGGCAGGGTCCCTTTACATGTCCTGAACCTTTACTTGTTCGTTCATCCCTCTAAGTGAGGTTCATTTTCTGGCTGTCTTCCTTGGGGCCTCTTTGGCTCTGGAAGTGAATGCCCCGCCTCCAACTCACCCTCCCCAGCTGGGTCCTGGTAGCCTCCACACCTGACCCTATCTGCCATCTTCTCTTATGTCCACCGCCACATCTATGAACACAGTCCTGCTCTAGGCAGCGCTACTCATCACACACACAGCTCATGCTTAACGCTTTCTCCCAGGAAGAGAAGGAAAAGAGTGAGATTCGGCCTAATCCAGCAGACTCCCAAAAGATAGCAAGAAAGATTCACTCTCAGCACAGAAGAAACACAGTAAACACAATGGGGAAGAGAAGTCCACCAAGCTCAGTGAATTAAAATAACACAAAAGGCTCTGCCGGTGCTAAATAGTGATGTAAACTCCTAGAGAATTACCTTAGTGACACTGTGCTGAGAATATTTCATAATTTCAAGAGAACAATAACACAGGTAGTTGGCAAAGCATAAGAAAATATGAGTACAAGGTCAGGAGGAACCTTAGCCCAGTTCAGCAAGTGCCAACTTCATTCATTTTGGCTCCCTGGAAAACCATTAGCAAGACCCTCAAAGAAAGAGAGAAGAGTCGCTAATAAATTAAATCAGAAATAAAAGGGGAGACATCATAACGAATACCAAAAAACAACAAACAAACAAACAAACAAAAAAAACCCCAAAGAATCATCAGAGACTGCTGTGAAAATCTTTTTTTCTATATGATTTCTTTTTTTTTCTTTTTGGGTCACACCCAGAAATGGTCAAGGGTTAGTTACTCCTGGCTCTGCGCTCAGGAATTACTCCTGGTGGTGCTCGGGAACCATATGGGATGCTGAGGACCCAACTCGTGTTTGCTGTGTGCAAGGCAAATACCCTACCCACTGTGCTATTGCTCTAGCCCCTGATTTGAAAATCAAAACTGAAGAATCTATTAAAAATGGGAATTTTTTTTGTTTTTGGGGGGTTACACCAGGCTATGGTAAGTAATTACTACTGGCTGTGCTCAGGGGACCATATGGAATGCCAGGGATTGAACCCAGGTGGGCTGTGAGCAAGGCAAACCCTTACCTGCTCCGACCCAAATGGAAAAATTTTTCGACTAAACAAAAGGCTTTTGCTCTAACATAAGAATATGCAAAGGGCAAAAAGAAAAGAGAAAAACAAAAACGACATTTCACTTACAATACAAAACCCAGGGCTGGCAAGTAGGATACAAAAGGCTGAAAACAAAGGATAATCCAACAAAGCCTCAAAAAAAAAAATCAAGTACCTAGGAATGAGCATAACAAAAGAGGTTAAATATGAAGGAAACTATAAACCACTCATAAAAAATAAAAAGGACATAAAGAAATGGAAACATATCCTCTGTTCATGAATCGGAAGGATTAATACTGTTAAAAATACAGTATTTCCCAAAGCTTGATACAAATTAATTGCAGTCCCTATAAAAAACACTCAAGACAGAAATGAAAGGTTACTATAAAAAAATAGTTACAAGAAAGAAAACCATAAGCTCCTATAAGACAAAGTGGCCCCCGATTCCATGACCTCCTGACTCCTTCTGAATCACTTTTAGGTGAGAGGTGATAAAAACTTGGTAGTGCTAAACTGAAGTCTCAGGGGTCAGAGAAATAGCACAAAGATAAGGAAGGTACTATGAATGCACATGACTGACACCAATTTGATCATGGCAACCCTTATTGTCCCCTAAGTCAGGAGTGATCCCTAAGCACAGAAACAGGAATAAGTCCTTAGGACTGTTGGGTGTGGTCCAAAAATCCAAGAAAGAATAACAATAATAAAAACAAAGCTAACCTGAAATTTTCCTTTAGCTGTAATGAGAATGCTTAAAGAGGATTGAAAAGGAATCATATGACTCTAGTTTGGTGGTTGTTTTGTCAGTTTACCACTAAAATCCATTTCTAGCATGTGCAGTGCTTTGAAAACAGTCCATACTCATGAGCCAAGACCCTCAGTCACAAACAAGGGTCTGCATTAGCCTGGAAAAACTGTTTGTTTTTTTTTAACTGAGTCAGTTTTGTTTTGAGGTGCTTGATACAGTTGTATTCTGTGAGCTTTCATGATGAATTACCCAATTTTGATCAATATATAAATATTGGGCAAAATAAAATTTATTCCCCCTCCAAAAAAGGATATATAATTTTTAAAATGTGTGTTGGGCTTATGTGTGTCCCACTTTCTATTCTCGAGAAAACTCTGGTCTTGAAAGAGTTGGCCACCCGATGGGGTGACTGACTGGGAGCCTCGGAGCGCCACACCTACCAAGGAAAACTCTGAGAGACCGGGTCCTATGCAAAAGCAAGGGTTTTATTAATAAGCGGTAGTACTCGGGCCCATAGCATGACCCCAAGTGGTCAGTGGCTAAGAGCCCCGAGCCCTTCCAGGGAGGATCTTTTAAGAGATACTTCCCGCCGCTACAGAAAAGCCCAGCGCATAAACATCCAATAGATTTAAAATATTATATCAAGGTCTGCGCACAGGCAGCGAATCACTTTGTACCAAGTAACCATCTCCCACCAATCAGTTCATTCTTAATACTTCTTTTTATATTTGGTGCGGCTAGATACACGCGTGGGATCATGGGTCAGCAACGGCTATGCGCACGTGCAGGAATGCAATCCAGGCAATTCAGGCCAGATAGCAGATTCTGGGCGGGGTCTCATAACCTCTAACAGGAATTTGTTCTGGGCCTTTTGTAGATAACAAAAAGGTTACTTTAAGATGAAAAGGACACTCAGGCCCTAAATTGGTAACTTTCCATGAGTAGGC
This sequence comes from Cryptotis parvus, assembly GCA_021461705.1. Classification (NCBI taxonomy): domain Eukaryota; kingdom Metazoa; phylum Chordata; class Mammalia; order Eulipotyphla; family Soricidae; genus Cryptotis; species Cryptotis parvus. Next base: position 44,127 of record JAJIBD010003351.1, on the reverse strand, counting down.
CTGCCCTGGTTGGGAAAGGGGGTTTCTGCCTTCTTTCAGTCTCAATAGCCCAGGAGCTTTGGGCACCTACCTTGCAAGCATATGGTCATTAGTTCAAATCCCCAGTGTTCCACATGTACGCTAAACACAAGACAGACAGCTCTGCTGTCTGAGTCCAACAGTCTGTAATCCTTGGTGTGTAAGTGATTTCTGCCATATCATAGCCAGTTGTGTGCAAGCACCACAAAAAAGAAGCACAGTGCTGGGGAGAGAGCCCAAGGGGTTGGAGCACATGCGTTGCATGTAGGAGGCCTGGGTTTGATCCCTATAACTGAATTAAATTTCCAGCAGTGCATGAGTTAAATTTACACACACACACACACACACACACACCATAATCAATCCCCCTCTGTATGTGCACAATAGATTGGAATAACCGTACAGGGTAACCCAGAGAGCAACAAATTAACTCATCAATTTCCCCAAACTTGCTTTTAAAAAATCAGTCATTTTTTTAATGCTTTGAGTACACTGTCTCTAAACTTCTGGAATTCAAAAATATGACTAATCTTCTCACTTTAGCATTGAGACACACAACAGATCACTAGTTATAGGTTGGGGCAAAATCTTTCCTCTAGCAACCAAATTCAATTTCAGAAATCCAGGGCTGGAGGATAGTACAGAAGGCAGGGTGCTTGCCTTCACAGTGGACTCAGAGTTGATCTCTGGGATCCCATATAGTCCCCTGTGTACCACCAGGAATAATCCCACGAGTGACTCCAAAAGCCAAAAAGGAAAGAAACTCAGGATCCCAGTCATCAAAGAGTTAACTTTTTATGGGAACACATCCTTCTGGCCAAAGCAATGAAATATGACCAAGTGACTTAGGATGAAAATGTTCCCTGAAAATATTTTTAATATGCAACTTTAATACCCTTTCTCCCTCCCTCTGTAAGATTTTTTTTTTTGGGGGGGGAGAAACAATTTGAATTTATAAATGGTCTGTTCCAGGTAACTAGAGAACTAGAGAATAACATTTCCTAAAATAACAGCATTCTTCTTTCTTAGAATTTTGGTATTTGCCTGAGAGGTTTTCACACAAATGGCAACCAACAGCAAAGTCTCTTGAAAGGGCAGATGTAGGAGAGAAAGGTGCGCAGGGGTGCTTTTGTGCAGAAGAGGTTTCAGAGAGAGACTAGTCTTACTTCTCTTCCATTGCTGAAATGGTCCATGTCTAGGGTCCTGGGGCAAGCATGGCCGAAAATCACTGGCTTAAAAACACACAGCGGAAACACAATCCGCACTTTTATTTTCTTAGCAGCACTATTCACAATAGCCAGAACCTGGAAACAACCAGTATGCCCGAGAACTGATGACTGGATAAAGAAACTGTGGTATATCTACACAATGGAATACTATGCAGCTGTCAGAAAAAAATTAAGTTATGAAATTTTGCTATAAATGGATGGATATGGAAAGAATCATGTTGAGTGAAATTAGTCAGAAGGAAAGAGAGAGACATAGAATGACTGCATTTATTTGCATGACATAAATATACTAGGTGATCTTACCGAAAGTGGAAATTACCACAAGCGTGTGGGAGTCAGAGGTTGGTTTAGATAGAGAAGGGAACATGTGTGAATAAATGTCTAAAGTTCTGATGCTAACATAGAACTGAGCATTAAATACAGACAAAAAATGCAAATGATGGCTTCTAAGTGTGTAGTGCACTTAGAAGTGTACAATGTGGGAGAAGGAGGAGAGAGAGAGGGAGAGGAGAGGAGATAAAGAACCTGCCATTTAGGCAGGATGTGGGGGGGAGGGAACTGGGGACATGGGTGGTGGCTGGGGGGCACTGGTGGAGGGCGGGTGCTGGAACACTGTGTGACCGAAACCCCCCAAGCGTGAACAGCATTGTAATTGTATATCTCACGGTGGTATAATAAAATAAAAAAAAAAAAAAAAAAGAAAATCACTGGCTTTCCCCGTGCTCCGCTCTTCCACACTTTACTCATGTTACTGTCTTTGCAAATGGCCTGTTTTAAAACTAAACTGCATAACATTTCCACATACCCAGATAGGCCGACCTAACATCAGAAACTCACAGAGATGTCAGTACTCGCTATTTTCTCGTCTGAATTCTAAGAGATACCTGAATAGCATCCTCTAAAGGATTTTAAAGCACCTAAATTGGATTGGAGTGTCTGAGATGCAGGGAGACAGGGAAAAATGTCATTGAAAAGAGCTTGGGTGGAACAGAATGAAAGTCTTCTCTGAAAGCAGAGAAGCTGAAAGCTCCCCCACTCTGAAAGCTCCCCCACTATTGCTTTCTGGTCTCAAAGGAGCCCTTACAGAAGCAAAATAAGTTATAGTGGTTTAACAGTTTAGATCAATGGCAATTAGCAGTGGGATATTAACGGCTGAAGGGAAAGAAGTGACTGTCACACTCTAGGAGGTCAGAAGACCAATAGCGTAAAGGGCCTCAGGTATGACAGCAGGGAAGGAGATAAAGGATAGAACTAGACTCGGAATATGAGCTGGTTGTGGTGACAGCACCCAGGGATGCTAGCCCCTGGCCATGGTGATGTTTAACGGGATTAGCAAACTCAATGAGATTGCATCCAGAGCTGGTGACTAGGGGCTCCAAATTGCAGGTAGAATACAGGAGTAAAGGTTTTATGCACAGGGAACGCTCTAAGTAAGCAGGAAACTTATATCATACTTGCAAATGGTTTATCTTTTTTTTTTTTTTTTTAGAGTATAACAACTTGGAAGTCAATAGAGCACGTCTAGGAAGAAAAACTGCAAGATTTGGCAGGACTCTCTCAGAGCAGAAAGGGACTGCTCGAAGACTGTGCTGTTCTGCAGTTCTCAGGGATTGGATCACACAAACTATCTCTCTCTCTCTCTCTCTCTCTCTCTCTCTCTCTCTCACACACACACACACACACACACAGAGTAAGATTTTTGGAAGGTTAAAATGCAGTGACCGTTCTCTACCGTCACAGACCACAGGCCTATAGAGAAACAACTATTTCCAGAAACCACCCACTTGCTACGGTGCCACCTGCTTAGAAAGAACTGATTTCACTGTTAGGACTAAAGAAGCAAAGCTAGTAGGATCAACAATGTTTCTTGAAAAATAGGCTCTAGCAAAGGCCCAGTACTCTGTTTTATAGATAGGGCACATAAAAAAAAGAATCTGTGACTCTCAAGCAGCTAAAAAATTAAGATACCCGATATCACTGGGCCCAGGACAACTGGCACCATTTCTCAGCATCATGTTTGCATCAGAACATCATTGCCCCGTCGCAAAATTTAAAATTTTCTGAATTTTAAAAAAATAATACTAGTTTAAAATTATTTTAAATAATAAAATTATTATTATTTTAATAATAATAATTTTAAATTATATGAATTATTTTTCAGATAATTTAAAATTATCTGAAAATTCATTTATTGCTGTTTGATCCAGCAATAGGTATTTATGGTAATTTAAATAATATAATTTACCAGGTTATTTTATGAAATGGAACAAAAATGCTATAAAGCAGTGAACTTGAAAGAACATGAACAAGAAAACAAAACACAAGGCACGTCCATGAAACATTAAAATACATGCCTTATTTTAATGGATTTCTAGTATAAAACAGTTTAAGCTATAGGATATATCTAAAAGCCTAAGTTAATGTGTTAAAGCAGTCTGATCCTTCTTCTAACAAATGCTTGTCAAGTTATACTGCTCATTTTGATTAAGGTGCCCAGTGGCTCAATATGACAGTTTTGGGGGGCATGAAATGCAGAAGAATAAATTCTTTACAGAGCAGGTGCAGAATAATTCTGGTTGAATAATTTTTTCTTTTTCTTTTTTCTTTTTTTGGAAGGGCACACCCAGTGGCTTTCAGGACTTACTCCTGATCTACCAGTGCTGGGGATTGAATCAACTCCACCACATGCAAGGCAAGATCTTACCTTCTGTACTATCTCTCTGTCCTCTAGTCAAATCATTTTTAAGGGGCAAAAACACCCCTGTGTCAGATGCTTAACTCTAATCATTTAGATCAAGGTCTAAGCCACCAGAGCTCGGCCTTGACCTCTGTTCCTCCCTCTGTACAAACTAGCTTATCTTCAGAACCCCCCAGAGATCTCTCACATGGTGAACTAGTCAAAACAAGTTGGAAAGAGAGAGGATCTATTTTATTACATCACTCTTCATCCACCCTGTTCTATTTCAGCTTAGACAGTTTGGGCCAACTGCCAGTGACTGTCTTTGGGGTGACTTTAAGATTAGATCATGACTTTTTCTTTATAGAGTGTATTTGTGTGCGCTCATGTACATGTACAGGAAATATTAGTACAGTCTGAATATTAAGCTTTCCTTTTTACCATAGAAACCAAATTTTAGGGACACAAAGAAAACTTAAACACATAAAAGTAAATAAAACAAACAGAACATAAACTCTGGCTGCTCCATGAGCATTTTATTGGGTCTTTACTGTAAAAAAAATTTGAAGGATAATTTAGAAGAAATCCAATGAGTAATATGTAATAAGAGGAATGGAGGGACTTTAGAAATTCTAAAAAAGACAATAGCTAGAAGAATATTTGAAATATTTTAGCAGGAAAGATAAGAAATTATATAAGGAAATTCCCAAAGGAACATGATACAGCACAGCTAAGATGGCACAGACAACTTGGTAAATGGCGAAGATACTTTTTATGGAGAAGATACTTTTTTTTTTGCTTTGATTTTTCAAAAAGTACCATTTCCTGTAGTGGTTGGATAAAATGCTAGTTCCTTAGTAGGTTTTGAAGGAAGAAGACTTGCATGTCAGATATATTTGAGAAACATTGGGAAAATAGTTACTTTGCTGCATGATTTTTCAAATATCTTAAGATGCTGGGATGATTTTTGAAATTATAAAAAAGGGATAGAATATTCACTATTAAGTCTTTTTTAAATATTGACTCTTTATTTGGAGTCATCTCAAGGGTCTAATCTTCTCTGGAATACATTCTGAAAAAATACTATTTTAAGCAAGGAGAATAGTTTCAAGCAACAATGTAGAGACCAAACAGTAACAAGACATAACAGCATTAAAGAAAGTTGTTTTGTCTTTGAAGAAATTTTAAAAATGAGTGTATTTACCCAATTTCAAAATTTTCAGCCCAGAAAGTTTATTGTAGCTTTTTTTGTTTGTTATTGTTTGGGCCATACCCAGAAGTGTTCAGAACTTACTTTTGGCTCTGTGTTCAGGGATCGTTTGTGGGTAAGGCCTGTCAGGGATCCAATCCCAGTTGCCTTGTGCAAGCCAAGTCTCTAATACACTATACTAGCTGCCCACCCATTCTATGAAAATCAGTTTTGAGAAGCACAAGAAAAGGTTAAATTTCCATTAGATTGGAAATTAGAAAGTAGATCAAAAATGTGGTCACATTTAGAGTGAAAATAATTTTCATTCCATTGTGATCCTTTTTGGTACAAGTGACTGAAGCTATACTGAAAGTTTTCTTTTGTTATAGAGTTTGGGGGTCAGACCTAGCTGTGCTCAGGCGCGTCTCTTGTTTCTACACTCTGAAACTATTCTTTTTTTTTTTAAGTATTTTATTATACCACCGTGAGATATACAAATAAAAAGATATACAATTAAAAAGTTCATGTTTGGGTTTTGGTCATACAGTGTTCCAGCACCCGTCCCTCCACCAGTGCCCATCTCCCACCACCAACATCCCCGGTTCCCTCCCCCTTTCCCCAGCCCCCTCCATGGCAGGTTCTTTATTTCTTTCCCTTTCTCTCTCTTTCTCTTTTCCTTCCCCTCCAGACTATGGATTACAGAACATACATTAAAAGGTTGTCGTGTGTATCCTTTTGCCTCTATTTAATGCTCAGTTCTAGGTTGGCATTAGTACCCTCGACAATTATTAGCACCCTGTTCCATTTTCTGTCTTACCTAACCTCTGACTCCCACACGTTTGTGATAATTTCCACCTTTGACAAGACCTCCTGATATATGTCTGAAGCTATTCTTGACAGAACTTTAAGGATCGTGTGAAGCACCAGGTATTGCGCTCAGCCCTCTTGAAAGTAAAGCATGCGCTCAGCCCGTGAAATTATCTCTCCACTCCAACATGAGGCATATTAAGGGAAAACATGGATATCCTGGTGAAACTTTTAGTGGTAAGAATGATGAGAGACTCAGGCTTGAAACCAGGGGAGAAATTTGGAAAACTCTGGGCATGAAGGCCTGAAATATACAGTTATTTTCAGTTGCCATGGTGAAATTAATTCCTTTAAACAATTTCTCCTCTATTAATCACAAACATTGTAATTCCCAGGTGAAGAAACTTGTTAGAATACTTTGGTTCTCTTGCCTGTGTCTTGGTCCAGAAAAAGTTGGGTACCAAAAATGTATACAATAGGGAGAAACATAGTCCAGAATAAAATGGTGATGGGGAGATGATAGAGAAATAAAAGGGGTCAGAGCAGCGATACAATGGGTACACGTGCCTTACACATGGCTGACCCAGGTTTGATCCCCTGGCATCCTATATGTCCCCTGAGCACCTCCAGGGGTAATTCCTAAGCACAGAACCAGGAGTAACCCCCGAGCACTGCTAGGCCTGGCCCAAAACAACCATAACAAATAAAAAGAACTAAGTGACTGAAAATCAAGTTCTGTGCACACAGCCATAGGAAAAGATCTACCAAATTGATCTAATGGCCTGAGACTAGAAAAATTCTGAAATGATGTAGAAGAACTGCATACTTAATTCACACACTTGTTTGTAAATTTGTCGACACTGGCAGATAAACACCAGGCACAATGTGTACACAGATCACATTTGTCTCCTGCTGACAACCTTCAACCATTTGTACTTAAGACACAGCAATGGTAAAATCCCCAGTGTGGCCCCAGTATCTGAAACCTCTCTTCCTACCAATCATTCCCTCACTTTCAGCTCTAGTCCTAGGAGCCCTTTGCTCCCTGCTCGTCTGTCTGTTAAGCATACTTTTCTTTACTAGAGCCCAAGTAAAACAGCCCAGAGTCACTATGAATTGCAAATTAAGCATTGGTTCCTTTGAGAACCTACTCTAAAACTCTTTTTTCTGTCCTGTATCTCCTGACTTCTTTAGGTACCTGGAACCTTGACTTCTTCATTCTTAACACAATTTGCCATCTCTTATTTTCCTCATGGGTCTATGTAATGGATCAAGCCCAGGGCCTTTCACACACTTTCTTATTGAGCTACATCCCTAGACCTGTGTGACTTTCTTCCTCAGAAATCCAAGGACAGTATTTGATGGGGGGAGGTGTCGTTGGGTTCACACCCTTCATTTGTCAAGGTTTATTCCTGCTCTGTGCTCAAAGATCACACCTGGTGGTGATGTAGGCAGACAAACAGGGAAGGGCCCCCAAGGCAATGTAATGCCTAGGGAGTAGTAAAACCACCAGTCCTAAGACCAACAGGACTTCAGCACAGCAACTAAGGCCTGAAAAAGCTTCACCTGGCACCATGAAACCCTAAGAAGACTGGGTACCTCTTTAAGAAATGCTCCAACAGGAACAAAGGACTGGAAAGGAATTTCAAAGACCATTCACCACTCCTAATACTTCCCACTTAACGACGCCTTAGCAACATAGTCTTACCTAGGTAGAAATCCCATGTCTGGGCAGCTTGAGAAAAACCATATAAAAGGTTTTTATAAAAGCCACCTTGAATAGGGGCTGGAGCGATAGCACAGTGTGTAGGATGTTTGCCTTGTGCGTGACTGACACAGATTCAATCCAAAAAAGTCAAACAAAAGTAAATAAATGAAATAAAAGGCCACCTTGACCAAAGGAGGGGCAAACATATGCTGCCCAGCCCATGTGCTGTTTGTGACTGTCCACATGGCTGAGCACATGTGGCACCCGAGTACATATGGCACCCACATTGAGATTTGAGATGTGTTCTCTCTCTCTCTCTCTCTCTCCCTCTCTCTCCCTCTCTCTCTCTCTCTCTCTCCTTTCTCTCACTTTCTCTCTGCCTTCCCCTTCCTAAAAGCCTCCAAATAAAATCTGTTTTCACTTCACTGTTCATCTCCTTCTGAATTCTTCTTCTAGAAGACCTGAGTTAGACCTAACCCAACAGGTCCCAGGACAGCAGAGGCTGCAATGGAGAAAGTGACCATCTCTCTCCTCCCTGCCTCACATTAGCCACCCATGGAGCCCACCAACGTCAGTGGGACTCGGGGACCATATGTGGTGCTAGGAATTCAAACCCTGGTTGACCACATGCAAGGTAGGTGCCCTAACAACAGTACTATCTGTCCAGCTAAGTACATCTCTAGTTCACTCTAAATGTAATGTTGAAGGCAGACCCCTGGGCAGTGTTTGTGCACAAGATAGGGTTCAATGAGGTTCAGATTAGAAACTCTTATAGGGGGCCTGTGGTCAAGGAAACAGAAATCATGAGCATTGATACGGTCAACATAACCCCTGAAGGTGACATTGGCACCGAGTCAGTTTGCAGTGACTTCCAACAGATCCTTGTTGATTTCTGTTAAAGAGAAAAATGAGCTGTGGGTGAGGAACCCAGGTGGCAAATGTCCAGGAGGAAACAGAGGGGAAGGGAGTTTGTGAAGGTCCAGGTTCTGAACGAAAGCCGAGGACCAGAGCTGTGACCTTTCCTGCAGAGTCTGCATCCAAAACTTGAGGGACATGTTTGTGAGCAGGAACAGGAAGAATGGCTAAGGTGGGGTCTTGTCCCAAAATTCTTTTCAACCACTTTGTTTTGTTTTGAGGATGTGTTCTATATTGTGTTTATTTTAGACAGTTTACAAGTAGGCATTTACTTTCTATTAATTGGTCATGGCTTTGTGCTTAAATAAATTTGTAACTTCAGTCCAGGGACTTCAGAAATAGGGCTCTTGAGGATGCAAATCATCAACTTGAAATTCTGGAATGCTAAATATGTTACAAAGTTCATTCATGATGCCCGCATTAAAAAACCAAATGGCATTCCCTCTTGAAACTCATGCGTGGCAGTCTTTCCATTATCACTATTTAACATGATTTTAAATTCTTAATTTAAAGAATGGGAGTGATAATAGATGGTCGGCAACTATACCACTTATGCTTCGCTGATGACATTGTTCTAATAACACCAAACATTAGCCAAGCGGCACAAATGCTGGCTGACTTTGACCGAGAATGTGGAAAGATAGGTCTACAGCTGAATCTCAGCAAAACTATGTTCATGAGAAATGAACTAGTTCCAGAGGCCCCATTCACTCTCAATGGAACAAACATCTCTGAATGCAGCAGTTATGTGTACCTAGGTCGAGAAGTCAACATGATGAACGACCTACAACCTGAGCTGCGCAGGAGGAAGAGAGAGGCATGGAATGCCTTCAAAAGTGTCGGGCGCTCGCCGGGGTCCCCGACAGTGCCGGGAAGCGAGTTCCCTTCTACCTCAGAAGCCGGCGAGGGAATGGATGAACACTCAGGGATCCGATGAGGTTTTAAAAAGACTTTACTTATCACAGGTTCAGGCATACAAATCAGCAAAAGGAAAAAACCCGATGCTTAGGATTCCAGGCTAGAACCCCAGCCACGTGTAGGCCAAGATGGCGACCACCACGTGTATAACTTCCAAGGGGAAAAACGCCACAAGGCGAGATTCCACCGGGAAGAAGAAGCCCGGGAGAGCGGGAACCGGCAAGTTTATACCCCCCAACTCAGACCTTCCTCCCATTGTTATGGAAAGCAGGGAGGGTCCAATGCCCTCAGGTAACCCCTCCCTGCATCTCACCTAGGGCCTTTACTGTGCTAATGTTTTGAGCCGGGAAGGGAAGGCCTTTGAAATGTAGAGAAGGGGGTTTCTGAGATGGCATGTCACTGTACCAAAGATCAACACCAATGCCAGTTAAATATTTCTCCAAGCCTTCACAAGTCTCCTCTACTTCATTGTAGTTTTATATTTTATCAGGGAGCCATGCTTGTTTGTTTGGAAGCAAACAGCATTTCTCTCTGGTCTAATTACTTAGGTGTCCTTACGTGGCCAGGCTAATATGCTGGTAAGATCTAGCTAGTCCCACGATGATTGTGATAGCATGGGAGAATATTTATACCAGCTAGTACAGCATACATGGTCGGATAAACTGCCACATTTAGACTACCCCCTTATCTACGGAGTGATCTGCGGGAGGCAATCCAGAGCAGATGCAGCGGCCCTTAGGAGTCCTGCAACACAAAAGCATCGCAAAAATAGCTAAAAAGACAAAGAACATCCGGTTCTGGGCACATCTCTTGACTCCACTGTTCTCCCTGCGTTAACATAAGCCTCAGAGACCTGGGCCCTACGAAAGCAGGATGAGAATGCTATTCGGTCTCCAAAAGAGGAATTAAAAGAGCTATGCTTGGAATATCACGCCTTACTCAAGTGAGAGAAGGAATCTGGAGCTCCAACCTCAGTCGCTGTTCCAGAGTCAGGGACGCTGTCTCAGTTGCCAAGGTATCGAAAATCAGATGGGCTGGACATGTAATGCGATTTGGAGATGACTGCTGGACTAGAGCCGTTACCGACTGGATCCCACGAGATGTCAAAAGATCATGTGGTCGCCCACCTACAAGATGGTCAGACTTCTTCGTCAAGACCCTGAACGAACGGTTTGAGGCTCTTTTGTATTCCTGAATCAATCAGATGCCATTGGGCTACACTGGCACGTGATAGGTTAAAATGGACATGTTACTGGCGCCCGCTCGAGCAAATTGATGAATAACGGGATGTCAAGTAATCAATTTTTTCTTTATTTGCAACCTAAATACAATAGGTTGTTGGGGGCCAAGCGATAGCAGAGTGGGTAGGGTGTTTGCCTTGCATACGCCGACCTGGGTTCAATCCCTGGCATCTCATATGGCCCCCAAGTAATTCTTGAGTGCAGAGCCAGGAGTAACCCCTGAGCATTGCCAGGTGTGACCCAAAATGCATAAAAAAAGAAACACAATAGGTTGCTTGGGGGACTGAAAACCTCCCCTCCCCATCCCTTCCCCAAGTTGGGACTCCCAGGACACTCCAGAGTACTTAGAGGCCCCTAGAGGCTGCAACCAGCAGTGCCCCCGGGCCAGGGGTTGCTAGAGTTCAGATTCAGGACTCTGTTCCTGCCTACCAAGAGATCTGACTCCTGAGCTATTACCCTGAGTCCCTAAATTCAAAGTGGAGGGTTTTTTTGTGTTTTTTTTTTTTTTTTTTTGCCATACCTGCTCATGCTCAGGGGTTATTCCTGGCTCTGCACTCAGGAATTACTCTGGGGATGCTTGCTGAACCATATGGGATGCTGAGGATCATCAGACCCTTGTAGTTGTAAGCAAGGTAAGCGTCCTACTCTCTGTACTATCTCTCTGGCCCCTAAATTCAATGTTTTTTTACACCAATAAATGATAATTTCCTGCCACCTGCTCCTTGAGGTGTTGTAGGTGTGGCTGAGGTGCCCAGCTGTGTTGGCAGGTGGTAGACAGGATACAGGCTTGTCTACATCCAGGGCTCTCCTCCGTGGACCCTGGATGGTTGATGGTCTGACATAGAAAAGATTGGGCCCCTGGGATGAACCCAGAGCCAAGCAGAGCCTGGAAAGCTACCCGTTTTGTATTCAATATGCCAAAAACAGTAATAATAATGGACAGCATTCCCAACGAATGGAGACATTACTGGTGCCCACTTGAGCAAATTGATGAACAATGGAAAGACAAATGATAATTAGCTAACTTATGCTTATCCAGTGATTAAAATGAAGCAGTATAAAACAGCTTCTCTTTCTTCCCACCTCTTTTCTTTTCTTTTTCTTTCACTTTTTTCATTCTCTCCCACCTTCAACAAGCATTCATTGATATCGTTATATCAGGTTGGAACTCTGCTAGGTACAAAAAATAGAATATATAGCACTTGGTTTCAGGCATATTTAACCAGTTACATTGAAAATGAATCTAACAGGATTCGATGAAACTATGACAGTGTTTCAGAAACATCTCACATATTGCTGAGCTGTTTTGGTGGGTGGGTTGAGTCGGGGTGGGGTGATACTGTCCTGTAGCATCTGGTGAGTTGGGTTCACGGAGCAGTTTCAGATTCAGTCTATGACTGATAGACTGATAGATCTCTGTCTATTGACTGATGCTCAATAGGCAGAGATTACAGGCTGATGGCACAGTCGACAATTTTATTCAAGATCAACAGTGATTCTATAAGGACAAACGGAATGCAGTATATGCAGGATAAAGGCAGGTGTTAAGCCAGAGATGGAAAGTTGGATCAATGGTTACATGGGGGAAGATTGATGCAAGCAGAAACAAAATTATTTATCTAGATTCCATCACTACTGCCAATCAGTTATTTATCTAGATTCCATTTTAACAATTAGTTATATGTCTAGATTTCATAGGTATCAACATCCCATTTTCCAAACCTGGCCAATCACTAATCTATCCAGAAAATGTCAGTCCCCCACCACACCCTACTCCAGTTCCCACCTGTCCAGGTCCTGGGAGCTTTCTCACAGTTCAACGAGTCTGGATGGTTTTGGAGCTTTTGCTAGCTGGAACTCTAATATCGGGGTCACACTGGCAGTGCTTTGAGGCTACTTCTGGCACTGAACTTGGAGATTGTTCCCAGCAGTGTATGGGGAATGTGGATTGAATCTGCAGCTCTTCCATGCAAAGCATGTGCCTTAACCCTCTCATTATTAAACTTATTTCAGCATGATTTGATGTAGCAGAGTCGGTCTCTTCAATGGCTTCTGTTGCACTGATCAACAGTTTTGATTCTCAACTGAGCAGCTTTTGTTTTTTTTTGTTTGTTTTGAGACTACGCACAGCAGTGCTCAGAGTTTACTTCTGACTCTGAGCTCAGGGACCCCTTTGAAAGCCTGGGGGACCATATCATATGGTGCTAGGAACAAACCCTGGTTGGCTGCATGCAAGATAAGCCATGAGCTTGCCTCAGCCTCATTGAGCAACTCTTGACTCAACTCTTCACTCCTGCGTGAACTGAGAACAAAATAAAAACACTCCAAGATGAGACTGAGTGAGTCAGTGCATCTTCTTTGCAGTTTCTAATTCTAGTGCCAGTTAAGGTTGGAATAAGCAGTTCTCCACCCAGCAATTGTAATTAAACCCATTAATTTAAAAGATATGTACAGCACCAACACATCAATTTAAATGGATATAGATTGTATCTAATAAGACCTGGGAACCAAACAAGTGCATGTTCCCTGTCTGGTGTATTAGAGTCAGGGGCATTTCATGAATCTGCTGTATCTTGGTGGCCCCACATCCTTCTTTCTCCTGATCTTGAAAATCTTTCCTTGTCATGCTAGTGCTGTTCTGTTAGCCTTGTTTTGTTAGCAGACTGCCCAGGTCTCCATGTTTTAAAACCAGAAACCAGGCTGTCGGCCATAATGCAGAGACTCAGACACACAGAGGAGAGCCGCCATCCGGCTCTTCCCTAGCTCAGCTGACCATGAGGTGCCCAGGAGGGAGGACAGGTTCTGGTCCCAGCCCACCACCTCAGTATGGCCTCAGAAGCAGCCAGAGGAAACTCACCATAATCACAGCCATTTTCAACATCCGAACTCCACAGTTCATCAAAGCCCCACCCAAAAGAGAAGCCGATTTCAAGTCCCACTAACCAGAGCCCCACTCAACAGAGTGGCTGATTTCAAGCCCAGGTAGGTGGTTCTTGGTGGCAAAAGTCACCGGGCTTTCTTGGATATGGAGCTGGGGTTCCGTTTCCCACTTCTGTCCCATCTGGGAGGCCTGGTGGACCTGCCCATGAACTGCCTCCAGGCTGTCAGCCATGATGCAGAGACTCAGACACAAGGAGGAGAACTGCTATCCAGCTCTCCCCCAGTTACGTGGCTGCTTGCAGCCATATAGTACATCAAACTAGTTCAAGAACAGAATTTGGCCCGATTCTCCCATAACCAACAATAGGGAAGAAAATGGATTCATCAATAACATTGCCATGTATGTGTTTTAATCACTATCACTATCTTCCCGTTAATCATCTATTTGCTAGAGCGGGCACCAGTAATATCTCCATATGTCCGTCTCATGCTAGTAGAACCCAAAGGCATCTGCCCGCTCCAGGAACATAAAGAGCCTCAAACAATTATGTTAGGTCATGGGAATGACCTAATATAAATGTTACTGGTATTTGGCATATCAAATACTACACGAGCAGCTTGTCAGGCTTGCCGTGCGGGTGGCATACTATTGTAGTCACCTCTAAATAAAGCACTTATTGATAAACCGCACGGCCGCTAACGGTCGCACAAGCCGGGCTGTCATAGTCTGGTCTGCTGGGTGGAGTTGTGACGCAGAGGGAAGTCCGGATGGGCCCCATGGAGTAGGGGAGGGTGGTCTGGCTTGTTGTGAGGCTCAGCTGGTGTGGCAGGCCAGGGCTAGAACCCTCCATGCCTCCCGGGCACCTCACGAGCAGCTGGGCACAGGGAGAGCAAGTAGCAGCTCTGCCCCATGTCTGAGAGTCTCTGGTTCAGCATACCTGGGCTGGATTGAAAAAAAAACTGCTGCAGGGTGGCTGTTGATTATCCGGGCTGTGACAGTCTAGTCTGCTGGGTGGAGTTGTGACGAGACGGAAGTCCAGATGTGGAAAATGGCGGGCTCCATGGAGTAGGGGAGGGTGGTCTGGCTTGTTGTGAGGCTCAGCTGGGGTGGCAGGCCAGGGCTAGAACCTGCCATGCCTCCCGGGCGCCTCCACGAGCAGCTGGGCACAGGGAGAGCAAGTAGCAGCTCTGCCCCATGTCTGAGAGTCTCTGGTTCAGCATACCTGGGCTGGATTGAAAAAAAAACTGCTGCAGGGAGGCTGTTGATGATCCGAGCTGTGATAGTCTGGTCTGCTGGGTAGAGTTGTGACGAGAGGGAAGTCCAGATGTGGAAAATGGCGGGCCCCATGGAGTAGGGGAGGGTGGTCTGGCTTGTTGTGAGTGCTTTAATAGTCAATGTAATTAGTGCCAGCTGAGGGAGCAGGCATAGGGATTGGGTTGAGTGGGAAATGAGGGTCTTTGGTGGTGGGAACACACTGGTAGTGGGAGTGGTATTGAAGTATAAATTTTTCTATCAACAGTATTTCCATATCAACCCTGCAGCAGTTTTTTTTTTTCAATCTGGCCCAGGTATGCTGAACCAGAGACTCTCAGATATGGGGCAGAGCTGCTACTTGCTCTCCCTGTGCCCAGCCCTCATGAGGTGCCTGGGAGGTATGGCAGGTTCTAGCCCTGGCCTGCCACCCCAGCAGAGCCTCACAACAAGCCAGACAACCCCCCCACACCCCCAATCCATGGGGCCCGCCATTTTCCACATCTGGACTTCCCTTTCGTCACAACTCTAGCCAGCAGACCAGACTATCACAGCCCGGCTCGAGCGTCCGCTAGCAGCTGCGCGGTTCATTAATAAATACTTTATTTAGAGATGACTACAACAGTATGGAGGCTCTCAGACATGGGGCAGAGCTGTTCCTTGCTCTCCCTGTGCCTAGCCGTTTGTGAGGCAGTCGGGAGGCATGGCGAAGTTCTAGCCCTGGCCCACCACCTCGGCAGAACCTCACAACAAGCCAGACCACCCCTCCTCACTCCACGGGCGCTGCCATTTTCTACATTTGGACTTCCCTCTCATCAGAACTCCACCCAGCAGACCAGCCCATCACAGCCCGGATCATCGACACCGACCCTGCAGCAGTTTCTTCCTCAATCCGGCCCAGAACTCCACCCAGCAGACCAGCCCATCACAGCCCGGATCATCGACACCCACCCTGCAGCAGTTTCTTCCTCAATCCGGCCCACATATGCTGGTCCAGAGACTCTCAGACATGGAGCAGAGCTGTTCCTTGCTCTCCCTGTGCCTAGCCGTTCGTGAGGCAGTCGGGAGGCATGGCGGGTTCTAGCCCTGGCCCACCACCTCGGCAGAACCTCACAACAAGCCAGACCACCCCCTCTTCACTCCACGGGCGCCGCCATTTTCTACATTTGGACTTCCCTCTCGTCAGAACTCCACCCAGCAGACCAGCTCATCACAGCCCGGATCATCAACACCCACCCTGCAGCAGTTTCTTCCTCAATCCGGCCCAGGTATGCTGGTCCAGAGACTCTCAGACATGGAGCAGAGCTGTTCCTTGCTCTCCCTGTGCCTAGCCTTTCGTGAGGCAGTCGGGAGGCATGGCGAGTTCTAGCCCTGGCCCACCACCTCGGCAGAACCTCACAACAAGCCAGACCACCCCCTCTTCACTCCATGGGCGCCGCCATTTTCTACATTTGGACTTCCCTCTCGTCAGAACTCCACCCAGCAGACCAGCCCATCACAGCGCGCCACGCGGTTCATCAATAAGTCCTTTATTTGGAGGTGTTTAAAAGTGTTTGCCTCCACTCGGCAAGCCTGGCAAGCTTCTCATGTTGTATTTGATATGCCAAATTCCAGTAACAATTATATTAGGTCATTCCCATGACCTAATATAATGGTTTGAGGCTCTTTATGTTCCTGTAGCAAGCTGATGCCCCTGGCTGTACGGGCATGAGACAGGACATATGGAGATATTACTGGTTCCCGCTCTAGCAAATAGATGATCAATGGGAAGATCGTGATCGTGATTGTGACAACAGTATACCACCCACACAGCAAGCCTGAAAAGCTGCTCATGTAGTATTTGATATGCCAAATACCAGTAACATTTATATTAGGTCTTTCCCGTGACCTAATATAATAGTTTGAGGCTCTTTATGTTCCTGGAGCAAGCGGATACCTTTGGATTCTACTAGCATGAGACAGGACATTTGGAGATATTACTGGTGCCTGCTCTAGCAAATAGATGATTAACGGGTAGATAGTGCCGGCTCGCGCGGCATAGCGGCCACATGGTTCGTCAACAAATGCTGGATTTTGAGATGACTACAAGAGTATGTTATCCGCATGGCAGAGCCTGGCAAGCTACCCGTGTCGTATTTGATATGCCAGATACCAGTAACAATTATAGACCTCATTCCATGACCTGATGGAATGGTTTGAGGCTCTTTATGTTCCTGGAGCAAGCAGGTGCCCTTGGGCTCTACTTGCCTGAGACAGGTCATATGGAAATATTACTGGTGCCCACTCGAGCAAATCCATGATGAACGGGAAGACAGTGATACAGTGATACAGTGATGATAGTGATCAACAGTATTATGAAAACCATTTTACTTTGTGATTCACGGTGTTTCAATTAAAAAAAAGGAAAATAAATAAATAAATGGATAGATAAATAAATAGATAAATAAATAAATAAGGCCAGAAGCCAGCAATCTGTTAGCTCTAGAGTTGAAGGTTCACTAGCATCCCACTCATATTTGAAAAGTATCTCAAATAATAAAATTTGGGCACTGCAGCAATAGTACAGCATGCGGTTGACCTGAGTTCGACCTCCAGCATCCCATATGGTCTCCCGAGTGCCACCAGGAGCAATTCCTGAGCGAAGAGCCAGGAGTAACCCCTGCGCATCGCCAGGCATGACACAAGAAGCAAAATTTAAAACAAAAGGAATAAAATTTAAATCTTGCTAACCTGCTTTTTTTAAAAATAGGAAATTCTGTATGTTATAGAATCCCTTTGTAAAATCAGAGATAAGGGGCCTGGAAGGTGACTCAAAGGGGTGACTGCTTTGTATATGGAAAGCTCCAGGGGTGCCATTTCTGTACCACATGTGGTTTCCCAAGCACCACTCAAGCTTATGGCCCACTACGTATAGCCCTCCAACCACAGAGCTGGCACTAACCCCTGAAATTCCCAGGATGTGGTCCCCAAACCAAAAATAGATTAATAAGTAAAATCAAAGCTGAATCAGTTTTTGCATTTTCCCCTTCCCTTTTTTTACTTTTGTTTTGGGGGATAGGGTCTCACATGCTTCAGCTGTAGTGCTCACATACTTGCTTGCTTGGATTGTAAATCAAAAGAATACCAATAAGTATATAGACATAATTTAATGAGATAGTACATGTAAAACATTAACAAAGCACAGAGTTGCTTTATCAATAAGTAATCCATAACCTCTGTCATAACTGTAACCTCTGCTAGGAGATTCAAAATATTAGCCTAGTCAAGTTTAATTTTCACTTTTCTCCCTATTTCTATTTTAAACAATACTCTTTGATTCTATAGTAGGCTTGTCATCTAATGTCTGAAAACTGTAATGCAGATATCAAGATGCTTATAGGCAGAAATCTTCAAGGGTGGGGATCTGGGCTTATCTCTTCTCACCTTGGAATGTGTCCAGTCTTGACCTTTGATCAGTTTATGTGAGTTCTCTGATAGCAAGTCACACAAGCCAGTACTAAACAACTACAGGGGTGGGGTGGAGGGTGCTTTTTACAGACTCCAAGGAAAATCTGCATCTGGGAAAAAAAAGGAAAGTTCAAGAACCTCTGAGGATAATCCTACCAAGACAGCACCCAAGGTGGAAAACTGTTCACCCAAGGTGGAAAACTGTCAGATTTTTAGTTCCCTAACATCAATTCTCCTTCCTCTGTGGTAATAGGTCAATAGCTGGTCAAATACCTGCCAGTAAAGACAGCCTCCTAGTAGATGAATTTAATATAATTGGTTATATAATTATAACCAATTAATCCATTTCCTAACTGGTATCTAAGAACAAAGCAAATGGTAAGATTGCAAAATTTACAAATAAAAATAAAATGTTTCATTAACAAAGACATGTGTTTTACTTCCTGGGAACAAGAAAATCTCTGTTTATGAATATCTGTAGGGCCAAAGTGATAATGCAATGGGTAGGGCATTTACTTTGCATGTGATTGACCCGGTTGGATCTACAGCATCCCATACAGTCCCCTAACCACTGCCAGAGTAATTCATGATTGCAGAGCCAAGAGTAATCCCCAAGCAAAGCTGGTTGTAGTCCACAAACAAACAAACAAACAAACAAACAAACATACTACTGTGTAAGGCCAAAAAATGGAGGAAAACTTGGGAAATTATTTTGCAAAATATATATTGGACAGGACCAGGGGTGCAGCTCGTCAAATGGATTTCACCCCCATACTAGTCAGGAGCAGCACTCAGCTGTACCAGGTATACCCCCAAACTCATACCCCATCTCCCCAAAAGAAATAAATATTTTCAATAATGTGGTGAGAGAAGGAATCCGGAGTTCTGACCTCAGTCGCTATTCCAGAATCAGGGACGCTGTCTCGCTTGCCAAGGCATCGAAAATCAGATGGGCTGGACATGTAATGCGATTTGGAGACGACCGCTGGACTAGAGCCATTACCGACTGGATCCCACGGGATGTCAAAAGATCACTTGGCCGCCCACCTACAAGATGGTCAGACTTCCTTGTCAAGACCCTGAAGGAACGGTTTGAGGCTCTTCATATTCCTGAATTAACCAGATGCCATTGGGCTACATTGACACGTGATAGGGTCCAATGGAAATGTTACTGGTGCCCGCTCGAGCTAATCGATGAATAATGGGATTCAAGTGATCAAGTGATCAAGTGATTAAGAATGTGAAACATTCTTCTACCTTGTTGCTCAGGAGAGAAATGCATTTGTCAACTACATTGTATCTTCCTTCCAAGTTTGCATTTTCTGTTTAAAAAAAATGCCTTTGGGCCATACTCAGTGATGCTCAATGGCTACTCCTGGCTCTAAGCTCAGAAATTGGTCATCATAAGGCTAAGAGTACCATGTGGGGCCAGGGATTAAACCTGGGCCTTCTGAGGTCAGAGAGACAGTACAGTGGTAAGGCATGCGACTTTCCTTGCATGCTGCTGATCTGGTTTAATTCCTCAGCACCCCGGATAGTCCCTTGAGGACCACCAGGAGTGATCTCTGAGCATAGAGCCGGGAGAAAGCCTTGAAAACTCCCAGATGTGACCAAACCTCTCCCCTCACCAGAAAAAAAAGAAAGATTAAGTAATTTCACAGCTATTCCACATTTACATTAGCGGCATACTTGAGATTCAATGACCCAGAAACTCCTCTTTCCTAACCATCATGTTCTACTTCCTGCATGAATACAATATTAATAAACATCAAATACTAGGCATAAGATCAGATACTATAAATACAATATTGAACAAAGCCTGTGTCTTTAAGGAATAAAGAGAGATAAGCAGGTTATGAAAAAATGTCATATACTGCTTTAACAGACATTCCTTGAACCAGTGGGGTTTCTAGAACTGCTTAGCACTGACTCATAGCTACATGCTATTGTAACTGTTGTTACAATAGGCCCCAAATGGTAATGACTCAATGCCTTTGGCAGATTAATGGATTAATGGATTAATGGATAAATAAATGCCTTCTATCTAAACAAAGGCATATTACTTGCAATAAAATAAGTATTAGTAATTTTGCAATATATATTGACCTTGAATACATGTGCTAAATGAAAGACATTGCAAGAAAACACATATTGTCTGATTCCATTTATATGAATTCTCAGGAGAGGCAAACAGAGACTGAAATTAGTGAGGGACAGAGGAACTACATCAGAGCTCCTGCCTTGCAAGTGTATGGTCACATTAGTAGGTAAAGGGATTTAAATGTCGGTATTGTAAACTACAATGTGCAAAAGGACAGAGGGAGAGGAGAGAAAGAGAGAGAGAAAGAGAGAGAAAGAGAGAGAGAAAGAGAGAGAGAGAGAAAGAGAGAGAAGAAAAGTGTTTGCCATAAAGGTAGGCTGCAGGGTTGGGGCAAGAAGAGTGGGCGGGAGGAAAAGTGGGGACCTTGGTGGCAGGAAATGTGCACCAACGTACCCTGGTGAAGAGATGGGTCTTGGAACATTGTATGACTGACACTCAATCATGAACAACTTTGTATATCTCATGGTAATTCAATTTTAAAAAGCATCTGTTTAGCTCTTTTTCCCCTTTTCTGATGGTATTTTAAAATTTTTTTATGTAGAGTTTGTGAGTGCTTTACATATCTCGAATATTAATTGCATGTCAAATGTGCGATATGCAAAATGCTTTACCCATTCAATAAGGTATCTTTTTCCTTTAGCATCATTTCTTTTGTAGTTCAGAACACTATAGTTGGATATAGTATCGTTTGTTAATTTTTTCTTTTGTTTTCTTTTACTAGTTATTCTGAAGAAGAGATACTGAACATCTTTTCCAAATTTTAAAATGGCTTTGCATTGTGAGGAGAAGGTTGGTAAGATTTAGTGAGTTAAAGCTCAACACCTTCAATTCAGTTTAAGTTTTAGGTTAATAGAAAACGCTTTTAATTTATTTTCTTTCTATGTTTATTTTTTCTTTTTCTTTTTTTGCTTTTTGGGTAGCACCTGGCGATGCTCAGGGGTTACTCCTGGCTCTGCATTCAGGAATTACTCCTGGCGGTGCTCAGGGGACCATATAAGATGCCGGGATCAAACCCGGGTTGGCCGGGTTTAAGGCAAACACCCTACCCGCTGAACTATTGCTCCAACCCCTTCTGTTTTCTTTTGTTCACCTCTTCCCAGCAAGTAATTTTCAAATATAAGCATGTATTATGCAACATTTGGAACTTGCACTCTAAAGTATTACCTTTAAAATCAGAATGTTGATCTGATTCAGAATTCCTCATTTTATCTGACAATCACAGGAGTGCTGACACCACACAAATCAGGAAGCTAAATAAAAATCAGATCCACCATTCCCTTCCCATAAAATTGGTTGCTAAATATTTGCACTGCCTAAACCATAGAAGAAAGATCAAGATTAGGGGTGAAGCGATAGTCCAGCAGGCAGGGCGTTTGCCTTACACGCGCCAACCGGGTTTGATCCACGGCATCCCATATGGTCCCCTGAGCACCGCCAGGAGTAATTCCTGTGTGAAGAGTAAGGAGTAAGCCCTGAGCATCCCCAGGTGTGACCCAAAAAGAAAAAAAAAAAAGAAAAAGATGAGGACTAAAAAGTCAAAGGATGTATAAAGATGCACTAAGAACTAGATAAAGGTGTGTGACTATGTTTATATCAGACAAAAAAATCTTTTTTATACAAAGAATTATACCCCAGGTTTCACACTAGCAAAACAAGTACTCTGTTGCTGAGCTATATCCCCAGTCCTCAAATAGATTTAAAAATTACTTGATAAGTATAAGTACAGTGACTATAGTTCACCACATTTAATAATTCAGAAGTATTATATGGCTGGACTAGAGCCCTTACCGACTGGATCCCATAGGACGTCAAAAGATCACGTGGCCGCCCACCTACAAGATGGTCAGACTTCTTCGCCAAGACCCTGAACGAAGGGTTTGAGGCTCTTCGTATTCCTGCAGCAACCAGATGCCACTGGGCTACACTGGCACGTGATAGGGTCAAATGGAAACATTACTGGCGCCCGCTCGAGCAAACCGATGAATAATGGGATTCAAGTGATCAAGTGATTATATGGTTCATAAGAGATTGTAGAAGATATAAAGCTATCCAGAAGAAGTAAAGGAATGGGAAGGGAAAGAAAGGGAAGAAGGGAACTGAAAGGAAGGTAGGGGAAAGGAGAGAAGGAGAAGAGAAGGTGTGGTAGGGGAGGGGAAGGAAGGGAATGTAGAGCGAAGGGAAGGGAAGGCAACGGAAGAAAAGAAAGAAAAGGAAAAGAAAGGGAAGGTGCATCATAGCTAAGTGAGTGTGACTCCCAGCAAGCACATAAACAAACATGGTATCTAAGGTGGTGAACTTGGAGAGCACCCAACACAACCAAGTGTGTGAACTCCACAGCTGAGCATGTGTGTGACTCCTCATTAGCACAACAGCAAAGGGAAGCGGGGTAGGAGAGAAGCATGGCATATGTGGAGCATGTTCTCTAAACATAATGCAATAACATTTAAAAAGAAAGTTTTAGGGTAAACAAAAATTACTATTGAGACATAAATTAAGAAATAAACTAAGTCTAAAGCAAAATTATATTGAAAGTCCATTTTGCAAATATGTATCTAGAATGACCAGTGTGAAAACATATTCTAATTACTTGAAGGAATTTTGAAATTATCTAGGCAAAAACAGTCATCATTCCAAACTAACTTAAATTAGGCTAACACCAGGTATATTGATAACCAAGTTGAAGAGACAGGAAAATATAAATGAGGTTAATCAACAAACCAAAAATCCAGGGATTATGTATTCACTAGTCTTTGAGCAAAACTACATGATGGGGCTGGAGAAATAATACAGTGATAGGGTGCTTGCCTTGCATGTGTCTGACCTGAGTTCAATCCCTGGAACCCCATATGGTTTTCTGAGCACCACCAGGAGTAATACCTAAATGAAAAACAGGAATAACTCCTGAACATCACTGGATGTGATCATAAAAATATACCCTATATAAGGAAGACATATAGAAACCAGGCTATCTGAAAAGCATTAAGAACATTGAACATTAAATATTTAATTTGTAAAAGATGAAATGGTGACTAATAGTGAGTAATTTTTTATTCATGGGGTATGAGATCTGAATATAAATATAGAATTGGTATAACTATTAAAATTATGGAACAAGAAGATATACAACTAGAAAACTGTACCAATATAAATATAATGATCAATGGTGAATTTTCACTGCTATTTAGAGTTTATTATGTATGGAGTATGGAATGAAAAACAATTAACATGAGATATTCCTTTTATACCACACCCTAGATTTTTTTAAATTATTTTATTATACCACCTTTAGATATACCATTACAAGATGCTCATGTTTGAGTTTTGGTTCTACAGAGTTCCAACACCCATCCCTCCACCCATGCCCATCTCCCATCACCAATATGCTTCACCTCCCTCCCCTCTCCCCAGACTGCCTCCATGGCGGGTTCTGTATCACCTTTCTCTCTTTCTCTCTCCTTCTCGCTTCCCTTTCTTACACATTGTGGATTGTAGTATATTCTAGGACATGATTGGTTCCACTAGTTTGATGGACCGTGTGGCCGCAAGCAACCTGCAACTTGGGGAGCCTCATGGTCAGCTGAGCTAGGGGAGAGCCAGATGGCAGCTCTTCCCATTGTGTCTGAGTCTCTGGATGCTATGGCCGGTTGCCCTGGGGAAGTTCATGGGCGTTGCCACTGGGCCTCTGGGACGAATCAGAGAGGGGAAAGGGTGGCCCCATCTCCAGCTCATGAATGCCAGGTGACTCCCGCCTCTGAGAGGTGCCTACCTGGGCTTGAACTCAGCTATTCCGTAAATCTGGTCTTGAGATCAGCGCCTCTCCTGGGTGGGCTCTGATGTGCTGTGGCATCCAGACAGTGAAAATGGCAGCTATTGTGATGAGCAAGTCTCATCCGGCTGCTTCTGAGGCCCCACAAAGGTGATAGGCCTACTCCCAAAACCCATCTTTCCTCTCGGGAGCCTCATGGTCATCTGAGTTAGGGAGAGCCGGATGCTAGCTCTCCCCATTGTGTCTGAGTCTCTAGATGCTACGGCCAGTTGCCCTGGGGCAGTTGCCCTCGTGGCACCCTAGAGTTTTGAATGCCAAACTTTTCAGACTAAAAGAAAAGACATAAAGAAATTTTAAAAAAATTAGAGCATTTACACTTACTTCTTAGAAGAAAACTCACAGTTCTTGATGTTTATATTAGGAAGAAAAAGGTATCTCAAAACAAAAGAATTCATTTTCATATAAGGGGATTGGAAGAGAGAATAAGAGTAAAAGTAAAGATAGTGGTGAAAGAGAAATAGGTATGATGAACAGACGATAAAAGGAGAGAATACCCAAATTAATTAAGAACAATTTTGATATTTATAGTCATCTATAAATTGTAGAGAGCAGTTGATTTTTGGGTCTTTCTGTTTTTGGAGATTATGGGGCCTCCTCAGTAATACTGGAGGCCTCTAGTACCTCACCTAGTGGCTCTAATCATTACGTTTAGTGTGTACCCCAAAATGCTGTACTGTCTCTTGGCCCCAAGAGATCTGTATCTTTATTTATTTATTTTTTTTGCTTTTTTGTGTCACACCCGGCGATGCTCAGGGATTACTCCTGGCTCTGCACTCAGGAGTTACTCCTGGCGGTGCTCGGGGACCATATGGGATGCCGGGATCGAACCCAGGCCGGCACAGGCCGGCTGCAAGCAAGGCAAACGCCCTACCCGCTGGGCTATCGCTCAGGCCCCGAGATCTGTATCTTTAGAAACTCTTATGTATACATCAAGAGACATGAGTAAGAATGGTCATAGCAGCATTGTTTGTTAACAGCAAAAAGGTTGGGGAAAATGCAAATATCTGGATCACGATCACGATCACGATCTTCCCGTTGATCATCTATTTGCTAGAGCGGGCACCAGTAATATCTCCATATGTCCTGTCTCATGCCAGTAGAGCCAGGGGCATCGGCTTGCTACAGGAACATAAAGAGCCTCAAAACATTATATTAGGTCATGGGAATGACCTAATATAATTGTTACTGGAATTTGGCATATCATATACAACACGAGAAGCTTGCCAGGCTTGTCGAGCGGGAGGCAAACTCTTTTAAACACCTCCAAATAAAGCATTTATAAATTTATAGATTTTGTTTTATGGTATGGCATCTAGGGTATAGTAAACAATAGGGAAAATGAATAAACTAGTTCTATGCATCAACATAGTAGAATAAAAAAACTGACAACAGGAGACAACAGTAGTCAACAGAGAGAGTGGGCACACTGCAAACGCATGGATATATCTAGGTAAAAACCAGGTAACACAAACCAGAAAAATGTTTTGTTTTGTTTTGATTTGTTTTTCCACACCTGGTGGTGCTTAGGTCTTACTCCTGGCTCTGCACTCAGGGATTACTCTTGACAGTGCTCAGGAGATCATACTGGGGATTGAACCTGGGTCAGCTGCATGGAAGGCAAATGCCCTTCCCAATTTACTATCACTCAGACCCCGCAAAAATAAAAGTCTTCTTAAGTATTACCCACCTATATAATAAAATTATTTAAAAAGGAGAAAGAATGATACAAATATATAAGTAGGATATGTTTGGTGGAGACATTACTAAAGACTTCAGTGGCTACTCATTTAGTCTTTATCTACTTTGATTGCATTGGGATTGGTAAATTATAACTCAAGGGCCAAATCTCAGGTATCAAATTTTTTTTTTGTTTTCATTTTAGTTTTGGGGTTCTGTGGCCATTTCTGGTTATGTGCGTAGTGACCTGTGCTTAGTAGTGACTGTGTTTGGGAAACCATATGTAGTATTAGGAAGTCAAACGAGGGCTGGCCGCATTCAAGGTATATGTTAAGAGTCTTAGACCTCATACTATCTCTCCAGTCTCTGATGTTAGTCTTTCATATTAACATACCATGAAAAATAATTCATAGACACAAGCTATGAATTATTTTTTACTTTTCTCTAACTAATGTGGGGAAAATCAAAGACATTTATGACACAGGAAAATGATTTGAAATTCAAACATTGTGTGCATAAATAAAGTTTTATTGAAACACAGAGTTGCCTATTTGTTCAGGTACTGAGTTGCTGTGTCACACAGTTTCAGAGTGTGATATGCAATAGAGAACATATGACCTGCAAAATCTAGAATATTTTCTATCTGCTCTTTTCAGAGAAAATTTTACATTCTCTGCTATATAGATCATATGTGTAGTAGTTAAAAATAAAATCCTATCAGGCTGAGGAGATGGCTCTAAGGGCTGGGGCACATGCTGTGCCTGCAGCAGACCTGGGCTTAAGGGCTCCAGGGGTTGAATTTAAATTGACTTTGGGCAAGCAAGCACCCTAACCATCTCTCCAGTCTCCCTAGATTAATCCTGCCTTTATGGTATTTTACACCTAGTTCTCTAAGTATTCAATTATTTTTAAGTTGTTACTGGTATAAGCTCTGAATCAGACTGCATGGCTTCAAATCCTGAATTTTCCTTTTTTGGTGCAGGTTATTAGAAGTCTGAATGCATCAGTTCTCTTGATCTCAGATTATAGTAATGACGGGTAAAATTTTTTAAGAGGTTCAGGACAGTGTTAGGAAGTGCTCAATAGATGTGAACTGCAAACTTATGGTGATTCTCTCCTTGGAATGAAGTCACAACATCAAGAGCAAACAGAGCAAATGAGTAACCACTGCCACTTCCCATCATTATGCAAATGGTTCTTTTAAAAAAGGCACCATGTGTACAAGGTCTAACAGAGTAGTATTTCTGGATATGGAAAATGCCTGCTTACCAGAGCATCTATGATATCAGACAGCTTCATTCGTATCTACCAAGATATTCCTGTATTTTATAGATACGCAGATTATTTGACAAATAAATTTTGCTTTCTTGTCAAAGGTCTCAACAAGTGGTACTTGTTTTGCATGAAAAAGAAACTTCCTAAATTTACTTTGCTTGAGTAAGCAATTGACACTACAAAGGAAAGACCTGGCAAACATTTCTAGTAAATTCATCTTCTCCAAACTTAGCAGTTAGTAATTCTCCAAATGACAGAAGCAAACAAGTGAATAAATAAAGTTTAAGAGACAAATTAAAAAAAAAAAAAAAAATATATATATGGTTCTCTTTAAACTGCTTGTGTAGCTCTTCAAGTCAACACTTTAATTAGGGTCAGCAAATACTATGCATGGTTTAAAAAAGTCTTTGTCTTTCCAAATATCTTAAGACTTAAAAAACTGCTTGTACTTCCAAGTGGGAAAAGAATCTTACTGAATGCATACTATATTTATAACACATACACACATATTTCTTCATCAAGACCCTGAAGAACCTTTTGAGGCTCTTCGTACTACTGAGCAAGCAGATGCCTTTGGGCTACACTGGCACATAACAGGGAGAAATGGAAACGTTACTGGCACCCATTCAAACAAATCGATGAATAATGGAATGTCCAGTGATCAAGTGATATATATGTATATATACATATATAAATATACAGTAAATATGTGTACACATATACATATATACATATATTTGCATATGTATATTTATAATACAATAATATTCAACTACAAGAAATATGAAATTCTTCCATTTGCAATAAAATGGATGGAACTAGAGAGCATTATGCTAAGTGAAGTAAATCAGAGAAAGACAAACACTCACATAGAAATAATGAAATGAACTAAATAAAACAATAACAAACTGTTGGACCCTAAGATCCATTAGTTATCAACGGGGAAGCTAAGTGGCAGGAGGGTGTTTATTAGGACAGAGAAGCACATGTTGATTTCTGATTTTATTTAAAGATTATAAATTAGATCAATCCAGAGTGTCCACTCGATTAAATTGATGAACAATGGGAAGACAAGTGACCTTATACCAGCCCCCTTCAGTGTTTTACATAAGAGATAAGAGATGATCTTATCTCTTATGTAAAAAGAAGGGATCAGCCCTTGGTGTAATCCTTTGTTTAGACCTGTAGTAGGTTATAGCACTATCCTTCTACACTATTCTAGTATCTAGAAGCTGTTTAGGGTTCTTTGTTGACAAGACCCTCCCTGAAGTTAGGATTACTTTTGTGTATATAAGTGGACTGACTTGAGGTACTATCTCCTTTTGTTAGGGCTCTCTCAGGTGAGATCCTTTCTTTGGTGGGACTCCTTTCTGGACCCTCTTTGGTAGGTCTCTTCTCTCTGGTGGGATCCTCTTTGGTGGGAAACTTGGGCTCTTGTGTATGGTTTAAGTTCTGACCAGAGCTAGAGTTCTTTCATTAGTTTGGATTACAGTGATAGAGCTTTTGTACTATTAAAAGCCTTTTTTGGAACTACTCCGGACTCGTGGGTTTTCATCTGTTCCCCAGCGGCCTTGGAGTTAGAAGAGAACTTCTGTCCTGATATTGTTGGGAACCTCAGTGGCTCCCTGACAGTGGGGGGTTTATTTTTCCATATGAATTTCAGGGGAATGTAATGCCAGGCTCACACATACTAGACTTGTGTTCTACCATTTGAGTCATAAAACATGTTTATTGGGCCATGACTGACGGTACTTGGGGCTACTCCTAGCAGTACTCAGGGGACACTGTGGTGCCAGGAATGAACTTAAGGCATCAGCATGTAAAGCAGATGCTCGGGTTTTGAGGTGACTACTAGAGTAACCCACCCACACGGCAGAGCTTGGCAAGCTACCCGTGTCATATTTGACATGCCAAATACCAGTAACAATTATGGACCTCATTCCCGTGACCTGATGGAATGGTTTGAGGCTCTTTATGTTCCTGGAGCGGGCTGATGCCCTTGGGCTATCTCGCATGTGACAGGACGTATTGAGATGTTACTGGTGCCCGCTCAAGCAAATCGATGATATACGGGAAGACAGTGACAGTGACAGTGACTTCCAAGTGACTTCAAATTTCTAAGTCAAAGCAAAAGTTACAACAGATTCCTTAATTCTATTTTCCCTCCCAGCATTTACAATCCCCCAAAACTGTGTGAAATGAGAGGAAATAGCTATATACCAAATAATAGCATTAGTGTTTTACTTTAAAATTATTCAATCTCTGCTCCATTTTGTCTGAGCCCTGTAGCCCCACCCAGGAGCTGCCCTGGGGCGACCAGCCATAGCATGCAGAGCCTCAGACGCAGCTGGGGAAACTGGAACTCGGCTCTCCCCTAGCTCAGCTGACCATGAGGCCCCCAGGAGGACAGATGGGTTTTGGTTGTTGGTCCATCACCTCTGGGGGTCCCGGAAGCAGCCGGATGAGACTCACCCACCACATTAGCAGCCATTTTCTCTGTCCGGACGCTGACCATGAGGCCCCCTAAGTCGCCCGGCCGCTTGGGCCACGCGGTCCATCAAACTAGTGGAAACAGTTATGTCCTTTAATGTACTGCATTCTACAATGCGTAGGAAAGGTAGGTGGGAGGGAGAGATAGAGAGGAGAAAAAAGATATACAGAACCTGCCAAGTAGTTGGGGTGCGGGTGGGGGAGGGAGGTGGGGACATTGGTGATGGGAAATGGGTTCGGGTGAAGGGATGGGTGTTGGAACACTGTAGAACCAAACTCGAGCATGAGCATATTGCAATTGTATGTCTAAAAGTGGTGTAATAAAATTCAAAAAGAATAAATAAAATAAAATTATTCAAGGTGGGCTGCAGAGAGAGGACAGAGGGTACGGCAAGGCTTCCATGCACCTGTAATTCTGTGCACACTGCATATGGTCTCCTGAGCACAGAGCCAATAATAGACCCTGGGACTGCCAGCTGTGACCCAAAAAACTTCTGGAGGAAAAATTTTCGCTCAAGTTGGCTATTGTGATCTCAGAATTTTTCTTCCAGTTTCATTCATTCATTCATTCATTCATTCATTCATTCGTTCGTTCGTTCGTTCGTTCATTTGATCGTTCGTTCATTTATTCTTTCTTTCATTCATTCATTCATTCATTTGCATTTTGGGTAACAACTGGCAATGCTCAGGGGCTACTCCTGGCTCTGCACTCAGGAATTACTCCTGGGACCATCTGGGATGCTAGGGATCGAACCAGGGTCAGCAGCTTGCATGACAAACTCCCTACCCGCTGGACTATCACTCCAGCCCCTTCTTCTAGTGTTGTTTTTAAAGATGATTTTTAGTTTTAAAGTTGATTTTTAGTTTTAAAGATGATTTTTGGGTGACTTGTTATCTTGTAAAGCTAAATTAGTTAGTCAGGAAGATAGGTACAAGGTGCATGCTGGGCACTCAAGAGGCTCCAGATTTGATCCCTGACTCTACATGGCCCCTGAGACCCTCTGGATGAAATCCTGGTGGCTCCTGGTACTCCCAGCCTGGAGCAACACCTCATCACCAGACCTACTTGCCTGGGCAAGCATCAGTAAGGGATCTTTGGACCCCACGGGAATGGCCTCAAAACAGGACAACAAACAACAGAAACAAACCTTCGAAGCCTGGGGCAGCCACATATGCTGAGGCGATCCTGTCCCCAGAGGTCTGGGGGCCCCGAGGAGGGAAAAACTCATGGAAATTTCTATTATTTTCAGAGCTTATCCTGCACCTGCAGTTTTTCTCAAGACCATCAAAGTAAAATAACTTCTATGTCAAAGAGCTGTACTTTGGGCTGAGATAAGTTTTCCTACCGTTTAAAGCAAAGTTGCCAAACTGTATTTCAAACTGAGTAGTGGATACTGATTTTTGAAGTTGGCTTGGCATGAGTTTGCTTGAAACGGATGAGGAGGGACGAAGCTATAGCCCAGCGGGAGGGTGTTTGCCTTGCGTGCAGTCTGATCCAAGTTTGATCCCGGCATCCCATATGGTCCCCTGAACACCGCCTGGAGTGATTCCTGAGTGCAGAGCCAGTAGTAACCTCTGAGCACTGCCAGGTGTGACCCAAAAAGTTGGAAAAAAAAGGGATCAGGATATGCCACCCCCAAATATACCACTCTGGCATATTGACTACTTTAAGCTGAAAGCAGCAGAGAAACAACAGAGAAAATTTCTCAGCCTACCCATTGTCCAAGCAGGGCATTTCATTTCTCTACTCTCCCTTACTGGATGAGCAACACTTTCCTTACCACTTGCTAAGAGAGGCCTTGAGACATTCAATTTTTAAGAGTTGATTGAGGAAAAAAAAGATTTGAATTAGACAGTGTGCCAAGTCTGAACTCCTCCACAGGAGTGAGGGAAAACTTTTAGCAGAAAAGGTAGAGAAGCGAGGGGAGGAAATGATTTGACTGACTGTAGCTTAAGCGGTTGCATTATTCTGGAAAGCCCAGGGACTGTATTTTCATTTTCTTTGCATTTCTTGAGGCATCTCCGGGCTTAGGGAAGCTACTAGGGAAATTCAGACCACCTCAGTCTGTTAGCCTGCTTATTCATTTATTTATTTTTGCTTTTTGGGGGCACACCCAGCAATGCTCAGGGGTTACTCCTGGCTGTGCACTCAGGAATTACTCCTGGCAGTTTTGGGGGCGGTGGGGATGGGTAACCAAATGGGATGCTGGGGTTCAAACTCTGGTAGACCAGGTGCAAGGCAAACACCCTACCTGCTCTAACATTGCTCTGGCCCCTGTTAGCCTGTTTTTTTTTAATTTTTTTTATTATACCACCGTGAAACATACAATTACAAAGGTGTTCATAATTGGTTCTTGGCAATACAGTATTCCAGCACCCATCCCTCCACCAGTGCCCCATTTCCACCACCAATGTACCCCTCCCCTCCCGTCCCCCAGGCCGCCTTAATAGCAGGTACCCCAGTTTCCTCTCTTTCTCTCTCTATCTCTCTCTCTCTCTGTCTCTGCATCTCTCTCCCTCTTATTTTACACATTGTTAGCCTGTTTTTTTAAATTAACTTACAACTCCAGAGATGGAAAGCTGGCCCTGAGCTGAATCTGCATAAGCAAACCTTACTAAAATAACCCCTACCTGCTATTAGCTTCCCTCTAAATTTCCTAGTCACTTTCCCCACAATTTATCCCTCTAGAAGTTCAGTTCCCCCCTTTTCTTTGCAGAGTAGCTTCTTTCATCACTCATCTTCCATTTAAAATTGTACATAAGACCTAGCTAGTATCTAGGGGCCTGTATATAGCACCCCATCGGGAGTGATCCCTGAGCTCAGTCAGGAGTAAGCCATGAAGACTGCTGGGTGTGGCCCCAAAACATAAAACAGCAACAAAGCCTAGCCTAATCTCTTCTTTGAGGTTTCTACGATTTACTTGTTTCATATATAATACTTGTACATAAAGTTCTCATTTACAAATATATATTAACATCAGTCAAAATTGCATGTCTTTCCACTTGCAATCTGTTTTATTGTTAATTTGCACCTGGAACTGAATTTAACTACGTAGAGGAAAACTTTTAGACAATATTTCTCCGAGTTGTTCTTCAATTTTTTTTCCCTGATTAATTTGTATTTAGTAAGCTGTGTCTATTTTGTTTATTGATACAAATCTGTGAATTAAGACACATTTTGGGATCCATTTTTAACCAACTAACCTGTAGTATTGCTAACATTTTACAAAAGAGTAGCTCATGTCCCTCCTATAAATGCCCAGAGAAATGCGTGGTAACAGGAATCAGCCTGGGGTCAGCCACATGCAAAGTTAGTGCCTTAACCTCTGGACTATCTCTCCAGATCCTTCAGATTAGTCTTTATAGATGATCATTTTTTAAAATTTTTTTTATTTAAACACCTTGATTTACAAAGTACAAAGTCTTTCACAATACAGTTGTTAGAAAGATTCATCATTCAACACCAACCCCACCACCAGTGTATTCCCATCACCAAGAAGACCCTCATTTCCCACCTACCCCCTCCCCATGCCTACTCCCTTAGCCGGCACTAATTATATTAACCATTACAGCCTATATATGGAACAGAGGATCATTTACTTGAACCCTGACAATGATAGTCACTATCACTATCACTATCTTCCCGTTGATCATCTATTTGCTAGAGCGGGCACCAGTAATATCTCCATATGTCTTGTCTCATGCTAGCAGAACCCAAAGGCATCCGCTTGCTCCAGAAACACAAAGAGCCTCAAACCATTATATTAGGTTATGGGAATGACCCAATATAAATGTTACTGGTATTTGGCATATCAAATACGACACAAGCAGCTTGCCAGGCTTGCCGCGGGTGGCATATTCTTGTAGTCACCTCTAAATAAGGCAATTATTGATGAACCACGCGGCTGCTGGTGGTCGCACGAGCCAGGCTGTGATAGTCTGGTCTGCTGGGTGGAGTTGTGACAAGAGGGAAGTCTGGATGTGGAAAATGGTGGCCCCCATGGAGTAGGGGGTCGTCTGGCTTGTTGTGAGGCTCTGCTGGGGTGGCAGGCCAGGGCTAGAACCCGCCATGCCTCCCGGGTGCCTCATGAGCAGCTGGGCACAGGGAGAGCAAGTAGCAGCTCTGCCCCATGTCTGAGAGTCTCTGGTTCAGCATATAAATCACGGTGCCTAAACTTTTTTTTTATATATAAAAATTTAAGAATTTGAAAATTCCTTTTCTTTTTTTTTTTTTTTGCGTCACACCTGGCAATGCTCAGGGGTTACTCCTGGCTCTTCACTCAGGAATTACTCCTGGTGGTACTTGGGACCATATGGGATGCTGGAGATCAAACCAGGTTGGCTGTGTGTAAGGCAAATGATAGTCAAATAATTTATTTTCATGACTTTTCCAAATGATACATGGACTCAAGTACCCATGAGTTTTAGAAATCTCAAAGTTCTGAAAACTTCTACCTCTGAGTTTTAGCAAGCCAGAAGGGGAAAAGGAAGTGGAGTAGGTCCATATTTTATGCAATTCATCATTCTAATTATGCATCCTAGAGGGATAGCTGTCTTGCTGCCAAGAGACCTCAGGAAGTTCATTTGCATTAGTAAATTCACTCTGGTACAAATGCTGAAACAAGGCTCAGCACTTGAATTCCAGTCAGCACATTGAAAGTAAAGCCTTCTCTTGGCCCACTGACATTATATAAGCTTACAGAGACTCCAACGTCATTTTATTAATTTACAATGAACAATGAAATATTCATGTAGATCGTTAGGCACGTGTCAACAGAACAGGGCTGGTGCACTTACTCTTTGTAGACAAAACTACTACTAGGAAAGGGAGTATCATGGAGGACATCCTGGGACTTTCATTCAGAACAGGAGATGGTAGTGAAATGACTCACCCTGAGGACAAACGTATCATGTAATCTAGAGGGTTTTGATTCTGTGACACTAAGAGACTCTTGTCCACCATAACAGGATTGAGATGTCAATATTTTGAACCCCCAGGTCATATTCTGTTTGGGGTATGTGTGTGTATATGGTGAGAGTTGAATGAGGATGAGAAAGAATTAGATGAATGGAGGATGAATGCAGGAAACATTCCAGAAATTCCTTATGTAATGGATGACCCAGAAGTCAGGGAGAGACCGATAAGGCAGAAAATTGCAATCCTTCAGCAAGCCGGAAGGAAATTATGTCAAGAGGTGGGGATGTTTTCTATATGAACTTTTAAGGAGGTGTGGGTGAGAGAGAGAGAGAGAGAGAGAGAGAGAGAGAGAGAGAGAGAGAGAGAGAGAGAGAGAGGGGGAGAGGGAGAGGGAGAGCGACAGAGAGAAACAGAGAGAGAGAGAGAGAGTGAGCTCTCAAGGTGCAGCTGGATGGACCTATAGGTTAAGTAAGGAGTTTGGATTTGCAACCTCAAAACCACAGGTAACTGTGAGAGCTTTTAAGCATGGAGTAACGGGGACCAGATCTGTGCTTCAGAAAGGTCCCTCTGGCTGCAATGTGGGGAGTGAATTACAGGGACACAGACCTAACCAGAAATGCATTGCTGACCCAGGCTCTAATAGAATGACTTGAGAAAGGGGCAAAGTGAAGCACTATCAACAAAACTGGGGGAGTGACTGAACAGACCCAGCAATAAAAAGGAACCCAGGATGCCAATCAACTTTCTAGCTTGCACAGGGTGGTGCCAGGACCAGCCCAGGACACCAGCAACTCACAGGGAAGTGAGTGAAGGGTAAGCACTGAGGCAGGGCGTGAGTCAGTTCGAGCAGAGGTCATTTGAATTGAGCTTGAAGATTCTCTGAGATACTGAAGTAGATGGTTTAGTGTGCTGTTGAGCATCTGGTTTTCAGGTTCAGAGGAGAGTCTGGAGATTGTTAAAATCACCAGACTTTAAAATCTGGTGGTTGGAAGAGAACCCCTGATAGTGTCTAGTAACCACTGAGGGAATGAGAGGAGGGTAATAACGGTTCTGCAGCTGTAAAACTGAGAGAGGTATTGCTCTCGTCTCTTGTTCCTCGCTTCTTCAAGCAAAGAATTAAATTCTGCAAGTTGGTCAAATCTGTGAGCTTGTTTAAAATCACCATCGTCAGGAGGCAGGGCACTTGCCTTGCATGTGGCTGACCAGCTTCAATCCCTGGCATCCCATATGGTGTCCCAGCACCACCTAGAGCTATCCCTGAGTAGAGAATCAGGAATAAGCCCTGAGCACCAATGGGTGAGTCCACAAACAAACAAAAAATAAATTAAATAACCATCACTGGGGAGAATTGTTCCAGTACTAACAATCTGAAATTCAATTTCCCTTCCTTTCTTCCTGAACTCATTTACAGATATTGGTTGCACACGATGTCACAATCAGAGACAATAAATCCAAATTCAACTGACTCCATTCAAATTCAGCGGATATGCTACTCATTGGAAAGTTCTTGTTCTTCCATTTTTTCTTTTTTTCATTTTTGGGGCTCGGCGCTATTCCTGGCTCTGTGCTTGGGGGGTCCACATGTGGTTCTGGGAGTGGAACGCAGGTCAGCTGCATGTAAGGCAAGCACCCGTGCTATCTCCTCAGCTCCAGAAGTTTCTCTATTTCAACAACACAAATTCATTATTTATAGTTTTGAGTTCCAGGAGACTTTGGTCAATAGTACAGGCTTTAGCCAAGGGTCTTCAGAAGCTGATTTTTTTTGGGAAATAAAGAGGAAAATCTGTTTTCTTACTTTTTCTAGCTTCTGGAGGCAGCTGCCTCCATTGATCCTGGTCCCTTTCTTGCATCAGTCTAATCTTTTGTTTCTGTTGATATGTTCACTTCCTTCTCTGGGTCAGATTTCTCCATCTTTACATAAAGAGTTTTAGGGCTTGGAGAGGTAGATAGGTAGGGGTTTTCCTGTATGCAGCTCGTCTGAGTTCAATCCCTGACACTCCATATGGTCTTCCAAGCACAGCCAGGAGCAATTCCTGAGTGTCAAGCCAGGATAATCCAGACCGTAACTGGATGTGACTCCAAATTAAAAAATATTTAGAAAAAGAGTTTTACACCAAACGTGTAACACGTGATACATGGGGCAGAGCTGCTACCAGCTCTCCCTGTGCTCAGTTAATCATCAGGTGCCCGGGAGGGAAGGTGGGTTCTAGCCCTGGCCCACCAATCCCAAATAGCCTTGCAAGAAGCCAGAGGAACCCCCATACCATGAGGGCAGTCATTTTCCACATCCGAACTCCACGGATCATCAAAGCTCCATCCAAGAGAAAAGCTGATCTCTCCCTGTTCATCAGTAATTGCAGGAGATGAGAGCCTACTACTGAGAGCATACCATCCACACGGCAGAGCCTGGTAAGCTACCTGTGTCGTATTTGATATGCCAAACACCAGTAACAATTAGAGACCTTGTTCCCATGACCTGAAGGAATGGTTTGAGACTGTCATGTTCCTGGAGTGAGCAGATGTCCTTGGGCTACACTAGCAAGCAACGGGACATATGGAGATGTGACTGGTGCCTGCTCGAGCAAATTGATGAACAACAGGAAGACAAGTGAAGTGATACAAGTGATTCATGTAACATAAAATTTTATCATTTCAAGCCTCTGAAAGGTATATGTTCAAGTGTATATTTCTCCATGGTGTTGGAGGACAGGTTTAGCTATTCTGGGAGCTTTGTTGGTTTGCCCACTCCCAGCTTAATCTACTTAAGTCAAGGTTCATTCTAATGAGACCTCTCTTCTATGAAAACACTGCTAGAGGGTGTGGCAGTTACAGAAGTCACCTTGATTGAATAACTTCTGACTTATACATCTACTAAGACTTCTATGTTTTCTAGATTGGGCACAGCTCCTCTTTATACCCACTGCACCCACTGCACCCAGCGTGGGACAGTTAGTATTTACCAGGAGACTACCACCCTGGCTATGCTGAGACTATAGGAAGACTATAGGAAGGATCATACTAGTTTGCTCTAAGCAGGCGAGTGTGACCCTTTCAGTACACAAGAACAAGATACTCAGAATCACCCTGGTGCAGATAATAATAAGAAGGACCTTGTGGGTACCATCTAGATTACATGAAGCTCATGAAGTTAAGATGTATTACTTTATACAAGCCCTCTCTCTCTCTCTCTCTCCAGTGTTTTACATAAGAGATAATCTTGGTAGAAAGGATTAGTCCTTGGCATAACCTTTGTTTATACCTGCAATAGGGTGTGGCACTACACTCTGTTTAGAGTTCTTTGTTGACATGACCCTCCCAATTGGATTACTTTGGTGTATATAAGGGGCTGACTTGAGGCCCCTTCACCTTTGGTTTTGGGCCTCTTAGCTTTTGGTTTTTGGCCTTTTGCTCCTTCTTCTGGGTAGGACTCAGCTCGGGTGAGATCCTTTCTTTTTTGGTGGGAGATTTAGGCTCTTTTGTATGGTCTAAGTTCGGACCAGAGCTAAAGTTTGTTCATTATATTGGAGTGCTGTGGAAGAGCTTTTGTACTATTAAAAAGCCATTTTTGGAACTGCACCGGACTTGTAAGCTTTCATCTGTTCTCCCGGCATCCTCGAAGGTAAAAGAGAACCTCTGTCCTGACACTGTTGGGGGACCCCGGCGGCGTTCCCGACACATGGTATAAAGATAACAAAATCACATTGTTTTATAAAAATCACCACCATTAATCTCCAGATTTTTTTAAAAATGTTTTGAACTCTTGGCCACACCCAGCAGTTCTCAGGCTCTATTTCTGAGTCAGTGCTCAGGGGTCCCTCCTGATAGTTCTCAAAGTTTCATGTGGTGCTGGGGATCATACCTGGGCCTCCTGCTTGCACAGTCTACACACTAGCCCGTAGAACTATTTGCAATCCCGTGATTTTTATATGATGAACCTTTTTCTTTTCTTTTCTTTTTTTTTTTTTTGGGATACTGGATATGCTCAGGGGTTATTCCTGGCTCTGGAATTACTCCTGGTGGTGTGTGCCCCAGGGGATCACATGGGATGCTGGGGATAGAACAAGGGTAGGCTACATGCAAGGCAAACGTCCTACCCACTGTACTATTGTTCCGAACTCTGAGGAAAAGTTTCAAGATCTACTGTCAGAATAACTTTCAGGTATACAGCACAGTAATGAGTAGTAACTGAAAGGATTTTTTAAATGTTGACCTTTTTGGGACCGGGATGTGGCAGAAGTGGAAAAGCACAATCCTTGTATGTGTTTGAGTGTGGGTTTGATTGCAGGGCCCCACAGCATCACACCACTGGGAAGGATTCCCCACAATTAAAATAAGTTAGTTGGGTTGGGCAAACAGTACATTGAGTAAGGAACTGGCTTTCTATATAGTCTGTCCCCTCCATCATATGGAGGCTCTTAGTGTTCCTGGAGCGAGCAGATGCCCTTGGGCTACACTAGCATGCAACAGGACATATGGAGATGTTACTGGTGCCCGCTCGAGCAAATCAATGAACAATGGGAAGACAAGTGAAGTGATAACAAGTGATTTGTGTAACAGAAAATTTACCGTTTCGAGCCTCTGAAAGGCATATGTTCAAGTGTATATTTCTCTTGATGGAGGTTCAATCCCTCCATCACTCCTGCCACTGAGCACTGCCAGGAGTGATCCATGAGCACAGAACCAGGAGTCATTAGAATCTCTTGGTATGGCCCAAACTCTCTGCCTCCCTCCTCCCAAAATTAAATAGCTTTGTTTATTTCTCTTCTGAACATGATATGGGAAGAATCAGAGTTCTGTAGGCATGAATGAGCTCACATTTCAGATCTTCCATTAGCTCTCCAATGATATGATATGACATTTATTTATCTATGTAACTATCTGTCTGTCTATCTATCTATCTATCTGTCTGTCTGTCTGTCTGCTTGCCTATTTACTTATTCTTTAGATTCATTCATTCATTCCTTCATTTTGTTTTGGGTCAAACTGACCGAGCCATGCTCAGAGTTTATTGCTGCTATCTCTGCACTCAGAAATTACTCCTGGTGGTACTCGGGGATACTGGAGATGCCGGGGATCGAATGTGGGTTGGCAGCGCACAAGGCAAACTCCCTCCCGGCTGTACTATTGCTCTGGTCCCTCAAATAATATTTAATATAAAGTTGGTGATGGCATAGGTAATGTTCTAGTACTAAGTCAGCTCCCTGCTTTTAATAGCTTAGATATAGTAAATAGGAACACATAGACTCTTACTTATTTTCCAACATTTCTCACAGAGGGGGAATCTTCACTTCCATGAGGTCTTACCTGATCTGTCTTCTGGAGGCTGACCTTCATCCACTTTCTACAAAGACAGTTTCCTAATCCTTTGGCTCCTTCTCTGCATTGGGTCTGGCTAGTGGAAAGCACCAGCAAGAACTCCAGAGGAGGGAAGCACCTGAATTTCCTCAGTACACGTTCTTTCATTTCTAAGCATTTTCTGAACTTTCATTTACTGAAAATCATAGCACCTGACCGTGTTCTCACTGAGTTGTCTTTGGATGCTTGTAACTGCTCCTTCCTCTTGTCTTCCCTGATACTTGCCCAATAACAGTCATGATACCTCCTCTTGTTACTAACCTAAGTGTACTCGATCATTTCCTTTTTCAATTTTGGGGGGTGGGGAGAGAGGTTTGGGCCACACCTAACTCTACTCAGGGATCACTCCTGGCAGTGCTTGGGGATCATTTATGGTGCCAGACATAGAACCAGGATTAACTGTGTGCAAGTGCCGTAATCACTATACTATTTCCCCAGCCTACACCATTACCATTTCTTATAGTTTTTGCTTAACTCCTGACCAACCTATTTATATAGTTTCCTTCTTTAAAATAACTTCCACTATTCTTTTCCTGTTGAGCTCCCACCTGAGACCATATTTTTATTTTGGAAATGAATCTTACTCAGAATCCATTATGTAAAACAGCTTCCAGTGATATTACTTCATCTGAGATAGGGTGGATAATATAGAACCTAGAGCACTGTTTCTCCCCATGTGCTGCAGGTTTTGGAATGGGAAGAGAACACAAAGGCCTGGCACTTAGCATGTTGGAGTTCAATGCAAATGGTACCAAATGGTCCCTGTGCATCAAGCTCAAAGTAGCCTTTGAACACCATTCAGTGTGGAGCTCAAACACACACACACACACACACACACACACACACACACACTCTCACACACATATACACACACAGACTGAGCAAATCCAAGGAAAGCCTAGCCCTGAAAGATGCTTGGGTGACATCTTCACAGAAAATCCATTGAATAACTTTTATTTGACTTCCAAAACCCACTTTAGAAACAGATGAAAACATAGGTCCAGTTACTCATTCCACTTTTACAATTAACCCACACTTCTGACTGGATTTTGAGTGCTACATTACATTTGGTTGGTTTTTCAAGGGGTTTGCTTGAGTTTTGGTCTAAAGGTTGGTCTTTCTTAGAAAACCAGTTAGAATGATAACTAAGGTTTGCTTTAACACCACTTTCTTTCATTTATTAGATATTATTTTTGAGTTCTGAAGATTAAACCCGGGTTTCACATATGCCAGCTGAGTGTGCTACACCACTACACCATACACTACACCACTACACCCATATCTCCAGCTCTAGTAATTATTTTTTAAATAAGTAAAGTAAAAATTACTACAAGATCAAAATGAAGAAATTTCACAGCACCCCTTTGCTTTCTTGGTTCCCCAAATGTATTGTTTTAGAAAACCCATTTCAAAACAAGAAGTTCTGGGTATGATCGAGTGCCGCACTGTTACCAAAGGAGGAACTTTTTGCTGTGCCAGCTCTATCCTCCGTCTGTCCATAGTCTGTTTGTTCTCTACTCACTTGACTAAAGGCAGCAGGTGCTGGGGAAGATGGAGGCTTGGTTTCCATGCGGGCATCCTGGGTTGCATCCTCACATGGCTCCTGAAACAACACCAGGAGTATTCCCTGAGCACTGAGTTGGAGTTCCCCCTGAATACTGCTGGTGTGGCCCCCAAACAAATGAATAAGTGAATATAAAGAGGCTCATTGGCAGCATCCCCAGCATTATTTTTAATTTACCTTAAACCTTAAGTATTATTTTGAATCTTCCCTAACCTGTCCCCAAAGAAATTTAATGTAGGCCTGGCACTTAGCTAGGAGTTAATCAAATCAACTAGAATACGAAGAACCCCAGGGCCTTCAGAATTTGTGCAGCACACTATTTTCCTGAAGCCTTTGCTTTTGTGTCCCTTCTTATTTCGCCCTTGAGGGCTGGAAAGAAGCACAAACTAATGGGAGGCTTCAATTAGTCAGTTCAATGATGCTAATATAATTTGTTAAAAGCAAAGAATTGAATTAACTTTTAAAAAATAAAAGCCACTAGATGCCAAATAACTGGTTAGTGGTCCTGTGTGTATTATTTAGAATCATTAAGTTTTCTTGGACTTACTTCTATATCCATCACCTAAAGTTTCTTGACTTTGTTCAGGAATTTGCTACTACTTGAAAATGAATTATTTGGTTGTGAAATAAATGTAAAGGTGTTCTCATTTATAGACTATAAAAATAGGTTTTTTTTTAATAGATTGTTTCTTATGTATATCGGGAAACAAGCAAAGAGCTGGGAAGCAAACGCACACATTCTATAAATAAGAAATTTCAGGGCTGGAGTGATAGTACAGTAGGTAGGGCATTTGCCTTGCATGCGGCCGACCCAGGTTCAATCCCCGGCGTCCCATATGGTCCCCAGAGCACCGCCAGGAGTAATTCCTGAGTGCAGAGCCAGGAGAAACCCCTGAGCATTGCCAGGTGTGACCCAAAAGAAAAAAAAATAGAGTTGGAGAGCTAGTACAGAGATTTAGTTTCTTGCCTTGTATGTAGCAGAACTCTATTAAATCCCTGGTACCTGTGTTTGCAGTGCCAGGAATGGAAGGTGGGCATTGCATCTGTCAACATTTGCATGTTCACCTTGCTATCTCTCTCGTCCGAGGAATTGCAATATGCATACCACTGTATGAATGACAAGCTGTATTAGAAACAAGCAAAAGCAGTTTCTAAACAGAAGTGGGCAGGCAGGAGTGATTAGGTCTGTTGAGTTGAGGAAATTCCGGAAAGCTATGGCACACTTAGCTAAGAGGGGGTCCTAAACAGGCAGAGAAACAAGCAGGGCCAGATTAACAAGACATGTAGGAAGGTAATGTGTTTGGATTTTATTGTGGTTGTGATGTAAAACTACAAAACAAAGGTGAGTGAGATAACTAGATTTGCATTTTAAAATCCACATGATCCCCCACTGAGACTGGGGAGATGGTTCAAACGGGGTCCATGCTTTGCATGTGGGAGCCCCAGGTTCAATCCCTGCACCACACTACATGTCCCCTGAGTACCACCAGCCATGGTCCTTAAGTGTTGGGTGACACACCGTACTGAGCCTTAGGCTCTGGTTACACCAGCTTATGTGAAGAGCTAGTCCCTGCCTTTAGGGAATCTTCGGGCAGACAAAATGGGAGCTTGGGCAGAATTGGATTGATTTCATAATTTTATACAAAAATTATCCCTTATTATGAACCTTGTTTGCTCCAGCTCAATGCTCTTGCCATCCCCACGGGTCCCCATGAGGTACAATCATGTAGATATTCCAAGAGTACTTGGCCATGTTGATCAATCATAATGTAATCAGTTCTCCTAGTTGAAATGTGAGTGCACCTCCGGGCAAACTGATGTGTCTCTGATTCTAAAGGTAATGCCGGGCGGAGCGATAGCCCAGCAGGTAGGGCGCTTGCCTTGCACGCGGCCGGCCTGTGCCGGCCTGGGTTCGATCCCCGGCATCCCATATGGTCCCCTGAGCACCGCCAGGAGTAATTCCCTGAGTGCAGAGCCAGGAGAAACCCCTGAGCATTGCCGGGTGTGACCCAAAAAGCAAAAAAAAAAAATAATAATAATAATAAAGGTAATGCCAAAGTGAATTATTCTAACGGGATTTTGTACCTTTGTGGGATCTAGAGTCTGGAATCAGCTGGCTATATATTCATGGTATATATTCATTTCCTACAAATTATATTCAGAACTGCTTTCTGGTTCAGAGATGCAGCCCTTCCCCACTCTGCTAGGAGATTTTACCCCAGGGAATCAGCTCTGGCATTTGTGACGCTTAAGCCAAAGGGTCCACCTAAAGATCTACATTTCAATATGGTC
The DNA here is from genome assembly GCA_021461705.1 of Cryptotis parvus. NCBI lineage: Eukaryota > Metazoa > Chordata > Mammalia > Eulipotyphla > Soricidae > Cryptotis > Cryptotis parvus. The sequence goes on along the minus strand of JAJIBD010003351.1, from coordinate 348 downwards.
ATTTACCTGGCTTTGTCTCTTGATATCCCAGCCCACAATCCAATTGTCTGGGCTGGAAGGTTTTGGAAGGCTTCTATCTATAAAATAAGCTAGGAGAAAGGGCTTTTTGGCCATTTTGACTCCTCTTTTGCCTTCTCACTCTCCTCTCAGCCTCTCCGATCTCTTCCCTATTGGGCTTTAGCACATGGTGGCAGCTATCTTGGCCTAGGATTCTAAACCTATACGTGCGGGGTCCAGTTAGAAACCTAAAGTTCAGGGTTTTTCTATTGTTGGATTGTATACCAGAACAAGTGTGAGTAAAGCCTTTTGAAACTTTGCTGGATTCTTGCATTTTTCTCCGTCTGCTGG